>CM018040.1:17704141-17964193 GCA_008638375.1 Nyssa sinensis
CAAGAATATACAGATGCACAACAAGCATGGCAAACATAAATGAGTAAGATGCCTAAAAAATCTATTAGTACTCTAGTCCATGAACTAAAAACAAGGAATATAACTCGAATCATAGGAGGTCTAGAAGTAGATGCCTCAGGCGCGGCTACTGCATAAAAGCGACCCTGGGTGGTCTGGTTCTGCCTACCCCCTTCTCTCTACCTAGGGACCCTAACACTCTGCACTGAAGGTGCAAGCTGAAAATGTGGCGCTGGGGGTCCATAGCCTAACTGTGGTAAGGCCGGAGATGTCTGAATGGGCTGGAAATGGGGCGGCCTCTGTGAGTCCTAGGAAGTCTGCCCTTGAGGAAAATTGGCCCTAACGTGACCTGGCTGACGGCAAGTGTAGCAAATCGGTGGAGTCCTCCCTGCCTGACTCTGTGCCGGCGGTGGAAACGACCCCTGACTAGATCTGGCTCCTTGCACTAGGCTGGGGTCTCTCAGAGGACAATCCGTCCTCTAATGACTGGGCTGTCCACACATGTAACACGAAAAAGATCTCTATGATCCCTCCCCTCTAGAAGTGACTGGTAGGACGAGTCCGGAAGGTATGACTGGAGGGGTACCAATGGTGTCTGTGCAGAAGAAGTACTAGCTCGGTACCTCTTCTGTGGTCTATAGGTTGAGGCAGGTATAGGGGCCTGTGCTGTAGGTGTCCTGCCCTGGGCCCGGGACTCTCTAATCCCTCTGAGAGCGGCCAACTCTCTCTCTACCCTCGTGGCCCTAATCACCGCCTCCTCATAAGTCTCAATGATGTGACCCGCCAACTTCTCCCTAATAGAGGTCTTCAATCTGACACGACCCGAGACCCACCCTATGCAGATCTCGAGCAGTGCACCCGTTCCGACATTGGGTGTCGAATCAAGGGTTCTTATCTTGCTACACAATCAGTGTCACTATCATGCAACAACTAAATATGCGAAAGACTTAAATAAATATTTAGGTAAGGTTGCATGTTATACATAAAGTGTTCTCAAAATGCGGAATACAAAATTTCTTAATACAACTAATCTTTCCAGGACGTGGATAACGTGGGAGAGCTATAAGACTATCTGTACTAAGCATTACCCTGCAACTTCAAAAGTATGTCCACTACTATTTAGATAGCTGCTAGTGCTACTGCTACTGCTACTGCTACTGTTGCGGCTCTTCTACAACTTCATTTCCTGAAAGGGGTGGTAAGTTTGGGGTGAGCTAACTAAAGCTCAGTAAGTAATTCTCCTTTGCTCTGTCATGTGTACAAGAATAGAGGCACTATCCATGAAAGAATTAGGATAAATGCAGATATGCTAGCCAGTCATAAATACTGAACTCATCTATGATCATCAGAGGATAAGAAATTCAAAGATAAACAAGGAAGATCTGTCTGACAATATAATCATATGTGCTGAATAAAAGCTGTGAAGTTTCAAAGTCACACATAAACATGAATATGTTCAAGTTACAAATATCGATAACATCAACAATATGAGATACTGATAGCAACGAATCTGTGATGCCATGATGCTAGACCCGAAGGTCATAACTAGACCCGAAGGTCATAACTAGACCCGAAGGTCTTAACTAGACCCGAAGGTCATATCTAGACCCGAAGGTCTTAACTAGACCCGAAAGTCATAACTGGATCCAAAGTAAATTATGTCTAGACCCGAAGGTCATATCTAGACCCGAAGGTCTTAACTGGCATCAGATGGAAATGTGATTGATCACAAATCCGGGACTTAAATATCATCCATGAAGAATAAAGTGAAACTATGATTGAACACAACTGTTTGGCCTTTTCAGCCCTAGGTACGAATGTACAAAAAGAATTCAAATATACAAATACACCATCATGATCAAGATATATGTATGAACATCATCAAATGCTTCCCACATGATAGAACAATATCGATGTGGTTCTATAAATTCTGATAATCGTGTAAGGAGTACAATAAGCAATGTATATGGAAAGAGCTATGACTTGGCTTGGAATGTTGCACATACAGAGATCAGAGATTACTTACACTTTTTACTGATTCTTAGGACTCAAGCTATTTCCTTCCCTTTATCTTTAGACGTGCCTATCATTTAGAAATAAATTCAGTCTATAACTGTAACTGATTTATATTATATATTCAAATATACTTATCTTGACTATCGGTATCTTAATTACTAATTTAGACTTTGTTATTGTGTCTAGAACGTCAATTAAAGGTGGTTTAGGTTTTTACGGATCTTAAATCGAACTCCTGGATTAAAAAGGCAAAACTGTCATCTTATACTTTACGTGTCTTTTATTCTCGGGACCCCTTTTCATAATTTTGACATTGCCATTGGGTTCGGAAGGCTCGGGATAATAAAATTTGACTATTTATTCATTTCGTTTGGACTTCGTTTGACCTAGTTTAGGACTCGGGGTCTTTTTGTAATTTCCTCAAATTATTATTTAATAAATTTTTACTGTTTAGGGTTCAATGTAAATACTCAAACCTTCTGGGGCCGGTCTGTTATTTCCAAGAATTCTGGTCTGAACCAGTGGGTTCACTGGACTCAACCCTAAACCGGTTCTAAGACTCACCGAACCAACCGGTTCAGTTTAGCTCAACAAATGCCCTTCGTTTTTCCGATCATCAGCTCCGACCACTCGCTGGCGCCGGTGCAAGTTCTGCACCATTTTTCCTTCAAAATTTGACGTTCATTCTTCATAGTTTTTACACCAAAACACTCCTAATATTTTAAAATTAATTCAACTAAATTTTGTCCCTAGTTTCCACCGGTTTCCGAACACCCACGAGGAGTCTCCGGCGTTGCACCGGTGACAAATAATTTGACCAAACTTGGTTATTCCGAGACCATTTTAACTGATTCAAGTTGCGTTGGACTCCTGAAGATGTTTCCTACTCGTTTCCAGTCTTAAAATTAAGATTAATTCGACATACAAAAATCTACCATTGTTGACCGTGTGCTGTGAGTTCAGTTTTTGGTTTTCTTTTCCTATTTCAATATCTCATCAATTCTAATAGTAACGACCCAACTTAAAACGTAAATGGACACATTTTTAGTGTGTCTCATCAATATCTCAACAATCTTCAACAGCATATGCTTTCTTTTGACGTTTTGTTGGCAATCGTGACACAAAATCTGTTGTCATACGCTTCCATTTCCACTCTGATATTGGAAACGGCTACAAGTGTCCTCCGGGCTCTTGCTGTTCAACCTTAATTTACTGGCACACTGTACGATGTGCAATATACTCAACTATGTCCTGGACCACCAGTAAGTATTTCTGCCATTACGATACATTTTGGTGTTTCCTGGGTGTATGACGAATCTTGAATAGTGTGTCTCATCTAGAATCTCCTTTCTAGTTTCTGGTATGTCTGGCACATAAATTCGATCCTAGTAATACAACACTCCATCCCAGATGGCAAATTACTAGACCTTGCCTACTTCACACCCTAACAAGGTTTGGTCAATGCTGCATCTTGGGACCTGTGGGTTATGGGCCTACCACACTTCCGCTGCGGTACTCTGATTCTGTCCATAACAGATGGACTAACTATGATATTGGCACACGGTGCTCCTAAACTAGGCAGAACCATCTCGATTTCCATTCAGCTCCTATAGCAACTCTATCGGATAAGCTAGACTTTCTAGCGACTGTCGACTAAGGCATCTGTTATCACACTTATCCTTCCTATTGGGTTTTCTATTCTTGTTTAAGACTTAGTCAGGTGGTTTAAGCTTTCTAAATTCAATATTGTCATAATACCTTTACTGTTCCTAGATCTTTACTTCCTTCTACATTTGGAAGCATTCTGGTAAGGGTTCTACAATTTCGTATATCATTTTATTTCACGATTCTTTCTAAATAATGATGCACTACTCTTTCAGTTTCCTTGCCATCATTTAGGTTACATTAATCTCTAAAAGTTCTCAGGTTATTCATCACAAACTTTCCTTTAGCTTAATGGAGGGCCATTCTTTATTCGAGTCGGATCTACTACTCAGGTTACTGAGGTTTATCAGATATCTCAGTCTTTTCTCAGGATCTCTACATTTCAAAATGTTAGCTTCTAATAGTCTTGTTTGCTGAGTAGTTATCTACTAAACTCTCTTTATTTTTAACTTTTTAGGGTCTATCATTTACTCAAGACTTTTCACATTTCTGGTTTGTCGTCAATTTATTACGCAAATTGATAAATTTTATTAACTCCCATGAACTTACCCCCTTTAAACTACCTTATGACTCTAATGAAATGTCGATCCCCAGTCCTTAGATGGCTTAGAAGTTCAGATCTATCATCTATTATCAAGACTTCCATAGTGCTACGTCAAATCTCCAAAAGTGGAACTTCGTACTTATGGCTCAGGTACTCTGTGGTTCTCGATCCACATCTTAATGCTCTGATGTGGTCAATGGTCTGGGAACCACTCCACTAATCATTGCACATCTTTCCGTACTCTTTTATTTAATTTATTAGTGATCTCGAAAGTCAAGGTTTTGACTTTTAACTTCCTCGAGGTTTTAGGCTTAAACATTTCAATGCTTATTTCTTTAGTCCTTGGACATATTGCTATGGATTCATTATGCTTTCATAACTCACTAGAAGTCATCTTTTACAGTCATTTGACTGTTTCTCTATGTTATGCCCGTGGATCTCTACCATTCATAAACCTTTACTTTTCAATCAATTTCTTTGGTACTAATAATATAAAAGTAACGGTGTAGCTAATACCCCCTCTTATCATTTAGAATACATTAGGTTTTGCATTCAAGTATTTTAATCTTTACTTAAGAATAGAGTCTTTAATTTTCTAATTTCACTTTGGACTCTATCCCATGCACTTGGCGGCATGATTTGCAACAAGAGAGATTTCTACTGAAAGTTCACGTGGTTGGGGTTTGGACTGGTGAAACAAGAGGGACCGTCCTACCAAGTCGGCTGGAAGGTTAAATGATGATTGTAGTGCCAATGGAATGTTGACTACAACCAGATAAAGGTTGGATATGTTCACATCTGAGGAACAGGATGTTCCTTTGGACGTTGAATTAATTATGATGGTCTTTTGTTCACGATTGAACCTTCCATAGATTTTCGTTCCCCCATTCCTTTATGGATTTAGTATGGCAACTATACTTTGTTCGTTTCTTCTTTAAGTCTTAACAGACTTATTAAGAATTTCTTCAAGTAGTCTTTTACCCCAGTTAACAATTTTTCATATGTTTATAGAGGTTCTTAACTGTAAGATCATATTTCGTTCACCATGAGCCTTCTAAATCATTTGAACTATTTAATTCTCGAAGTCTCATGACTCTCTAATTTACAACCATTATTTTGGTTTTACTTACCTTTGTTCAAAAGGTTATTCGGGTGTTTAGTTTTTTGTACTCAGCAATCATATTCGGTTTTCATCACATCCCCAAATTTACAAATCTGTTCTCCTAGAGAACCTTTTCAACTGTATGGGGAGTTCTTATGCATTCCGTGACTTCAAAGTCACATTATCATATGATCAGTCTTATCCGTAACCAAGGATTTAATAACATGCTGGTACTTACACATTTGTAAGGACTGCTATTCACAATCTTGTCCACTCTGGGACTTCATGTCATGTTTTAGAATTATTTAAACAATTTAGTTATCTTGTCATTCTTATATTCTCCCCAATTACAGTCGTTATCGTAGTACCTCAAAGAATCACGTACCTCTTATATCTTAATTGCGTCCCCACACATCTTTCTAGACATTTGCTACAAGTTCAGCCTCTTTAACCATTAGATCCTATTGGTCCTCAAAAGTCATTTAGAATCGTCAATCATTTATCTTTTGAAGCAGCTCGGCTAACTCGATGGAGTATTATTCACAGTTGGGTTGTACAGTCATCTAGTTCAACATGATTCATTGAATTTCACCCCAATAGTCATTCATCATACGGCAGTCTCCAAAAGAATTATCATAACATTTATAATGTTATCTTTAACAGTCTCGTCTATTCAGTAGTTATCTCTCGAGGCTCTATTTGTCTTTACTCTGTTAGGGTCTACTTATGATTCACTCAAGAATCCTCATATTTCTGATATGTCACCAAGTTATTCGGAGTCTCAAATTCATCATGTCACCATGTGTTTAACCATCTTTATTGTCCACGAGTCGTCAAACCCAATCATAATATAGTCTTTCTCAGAGACTGTTAACCTTAATACTTAAACATATTATCGTCCCCCAAAAGCCAATGATCAATTAATCATTTAAATAATCTAATCCTCAAATCCAGTGTTGGAAAGATTTTTCCCAAAAAGAATCATTAACCATAAGTTATAATATAGTCCTCGATTTCTCAAAATCATCAATTTCATTCACAAGCCTACTGTGGTCTCCCGAGGATTACCGTTCATTTGATAATCTTAGTCACCCAAGAAACATCAACTTTAATCATGACTTGGTCTTCCCCAAAGACCATTAACCTAAGCTCTGATACCAATCTGACACGACCCGAGACCCACCCTATGCAGATCTCGAGCCGTGCACCCGATCCGACATTGGGTGTCGAATCAAGGGTTCTTATCTTGCTACACAATCAGTGTCACTATCATGCAACAACTAAATATGCGAAAGACTTAAATAAATATTTAGGTAAGGTTGCATGTTATACATAAAGTGTTCTCAAAATGCGGAATACAAAATTTCTTAATACAACTAATCTTTCCAGGACGTGGATAACGTGGGAGAGCTATAAGACTATCTGTACTAAGCATTACCCTGCAACTTCAAAAGTATGTCCACTGCTATTTAGATAGCTGCTACTACTACTGCTACTGCTGCGGCTCTTCTACAACTTCATTTCCTGAAAGGGGTGGTAAGTTTGGGGTGAGCTAACTAAAGCTCAGTAAGTAATTCTCCTTTGCTCTGTCATGTGTACAAGAATAGAGGCACTATCCATGAAAGAATTAGGATAAATGCAGATATGCTAGCCAGTCATAAATACTGAACTCATCTATGATCATCAGAGGATAAGAAATTCAAAGATAAACAAGGAAGATCTGTCTGACAATATAATCATATGTGCTGAATAAAAGCTGTGAAGTTTCAAAGTCACACATAAACATGAATATGTTCAAGTTACAAATATCGATAACATCAACAATATGAGATACTGATAGCAACGAATCTGCGATGCCATGATGCTAGACCCGAAGGTCATAACTAGACCCGAAGGTCATAACTAGACCCGAAGGTCTTAACTAGACCCGAAGGTCATATCTAGACCCGAAGGTCTTAACTAGACCCAAAAGTCATATCTGGATCCAAAGTAAATTATGTCTAGACCCGAAGGTCATATCTAGACTCGAAGGTCTTAACTGGCATCAGATGGAAATGTGATTGATCACAAATCCGGGACTTAAATATCATCCATGAAGAATAAAGTGAAACTATGATTGAACACAACTGTCTGGCCTTTACAGCCCTAGGTACGAATGTACAACAAGAATTCAAATATACAAATACACCATCATGATCAAGATATATGTATGAACATCATCAAATGCTTCCCACATGATAGAACAATATCGATGTGGTTCTATAAATTCTGATAATCGTGTAAGGAGTACAATAAGCAATGTATATGGAAAGAGCTATGACTTGGCTTGGAATGTAGCACATACAGAGATCAGAGATTACTTACACTTTTTACTGATTCTTAGGACTCAAGCTATTTCCTTCCCTTTATCTTTAGACGTGCCTGTCATTTAGAAATAAATTCAGTCTATAACTGTAACCGATTTATATTATATATTCAAATATACTCTTCTTGACTATCAGTATCTTAATTACTAATTTAGACTTTGTTATTGTGTCTAGAACGTCAATTAAAGGTGGTTTAGGTTTTTACGGATCTTAAATCGAACTCCTGGATTAAAAAGGCAAAACTGTCATCTTATACTTTACGTGTCTTTTATTCCCGAGACCCCTTTTCATAATTTTGACACTGCCATTGGGTTCGGAAGGCTCGAGATAATAAAATTTGACTATTTATTCATTTCGTTTGGACTTCGTTTGACCTAGTTTAGGACTCGGGGTCTTTTTGTAATTTCCTCAAATTATTATTTAATAAATTTTTACTGTTTGAGGTTCAATGTAAATACTCAAACCTTCTGGGGCCGGTCTGTTATTTCCAAGAATTCTGGTCTGAACCAGTGGGTTCACTGGACTCAACCCTAAACCGGTTCTAAGACTCACCGAACCAATCGGTTCAGTTTAGCTCAACAAATGCCCCTCGTTTTTCCGATCATCAGCTCCGACCACTCGCCGGCGCCGGTGCAAGTTCTGCACCATTTTTCCTTCACAATTTGACGTTCATTCTTCATAGTTTTTACACCAAAACACTCCTAATATTTTAAAATTAATTCAACTAAATTTTGTCCCTGGTTTCCACCGGTTTCCGAACACCCACGACGAGTCTCCGGCGTTGCACCGGTGACAAATAATTTGACCAAACTTGGTCATTCCGAGACCATTTTAACTGATTCAAGTTGCGTTGGACTCCTGAAGATGTTTCCTACTCGTTTCCAGTCTTAAAATTAAGATTAATTCGACATACAAAAATCTACCATTGTTGACCGTGTGCTGTGAGTTCAGTTTTTGGTTTTCTTTTCCGATTTCAATATCTCATCAATTCTAATAGTAACGACCCAACTTAAAACGTAAATGGACACATTTTCAGTCAGAAATATACCTGTTTAAGCCGATTTCCTCCAACTGTTCTGAAGCAGTTTTCTCTCTCTCTCTCTCTCTCTCTCTCTCTCTCTAAATCCTCTTCTTCTTCTGCGCGACTGAGTTTTCTTGTTTCTGTTTTCTCTATTTTTATTTTTCTGTTCTTTTCTTTTGGTCTTCTCCCACCGGCTCTTTAGTTGGTGGCCTTGCCACCTGGTTACATAGTAATCCCCCACACGCACACCTGTACATACACGGCTGCCATGCAGCCCTCAATCTTCCAGCTCTCAACAAGTCACCCTCCACTCATTCTCTCTTTTTAATTCCAGTGTGCCATTGCGTCTCTTGATTCAATTCTGCCCACAGTTTTCTTTGCTATCCGATTATCAATATCTATGTATATTATCATCTATGTATATATATATACCGTAGTTATAATATACTGTGAACACAAATGTTATCATATATGTATCTACCGTATTTTATACATATATATATATAGATACCGGATACAATACATGTATATCTATATATATTGTTATGTAGCTAAATAAATGCAAGTTATCCGTAAAATCGGCATTCCGATATGCTGGCACCCGGTACCTGTAACTGATTTTTATTTCATGCATGTATACTAAATTCGACGTTCAACCAAGTGTTGATTTTTATTTACTGAGTAATTTAAGTACAGTCCAAATTTATACATCATAACTCGGTCTAACCCGGGTCAAGTACTGACCCACTCAGGTCGGGATATTACACAATCCCTCGAGAAAATGGTAAACTCTCAGCTCCTCCTGTCCAGTGATGTGTGGGGAAAACCTCCCTAATGCGGTAAAACAGGACTCATACTGTGTCACTGTCATGTCCCTCTGGAGCAATGTCTCAAACTCCTTTCTGAATCCAACCCTGGCAGTCGCTAGAAAGTAGTGGTCATTGAACATGGCCACAAAAGCATCCCACCCCTCTCCAAATCTGCTAATCCTCCCTGCAGATACTTTCCACCACTGGCTCGCTAGCCCAGTAAACTAGAACGTGGCACATCGGATCCTCAAGTGTGGCTCGACAATCCCCAGCGAGTCCATGATCCTAACAATCTGGTCTAGCCACTCCTCAGCCACTAAAGGATCAAGCTGCCCTGCAAATGATGGTGGCCTCATTCGCTGAAATACCTTCATGATGAAGATGTCTCTAGTCTCTCCACCTGCCGCTCTGGCCTCGGCATCAACAGCCCTGGCCTCAGCATCGGTGGTCCTGGCCTCTTGCATGGTACGGAAGCAATCCTGTATAATGGCTGCCAAATCTCTGGCGCCAATAGTCTGCTCTACCTCCTCCACTAGGGCTGGCACCAGAGCAGGTGCAGGCATAGGGGCAGGAGCAGGAATAGGAGCAGGAGCCATGGTCTCCTCAGCTGTGCTGTGGGCAGGAGCATCAGCTGAAGCAACAGTCTCCTCTACTACAATACGGGGAAGTGCAGTAGTCCGGGGTCTGCCGCGTCGGGGCTTGGTAACAGCCTTGGGTTTACCCCGTCTAGGTGGTCCAACTCTCACGGCGGGCGCTTTCTTTGGTGGCATATCTCTACAAGTTCAAAAATATCAACACCTTTGGTCACATGTTGTACATAGGCATTTAGGCAAACACTAAACATGCACTCATCAACAACTCACATTTTCACTAGTAATGAATATAACGTGTCATAACACACTCGCCAAATCAACACTTGCATAATTAATGTCACCCTATTCCTACTTGTGGGTTACACTTAAACAATTAACACAAATTTCTAACATAGCCCTTCACCAGGAAGAATTTTATTTAAACAACACCATATACATATTCTCAATTCATACTAGTGTTCGACTGCCCTATGAATACTCAACACCCAATGAATACTATCCCTGAAACAATACACCTCCCCACAAACAGGGTCTAACACAAGGACATTTTTACAATTTTAAAGGCAAACACTCTAAGTATCCGTCATCCTATCTACACACAAAAGGCTTTGCAAGTCTAATTTTTTTTTTCTTTATTTTCTTTCTCCTAACATTTTAAGGTTTTGACGTGCCTTTTAACTTATGGTTTCTCTACCTCATTAGAATTTTGTTCATTCAAAATTTTAGAATTTTAAAATTCTTTCATTATTTCTTACTTTTATAGCTAGGTGATAACCCTTCATGGATCACAGCTCCTTTTGTTACTAGCTGATGGGGCGCCATCCATCAACTATAACGCAAGACCTGAGACCAATCCAGTCTGTATAAATATCATAGTCATAGTACCATAATCCATGAATGTTGGGTACTAACCTAGCGTTCACATACATATATATAAGAACACAGCCAACTAGGTAGATAACTAGGTCTACAGTCTATTTCATAAATAACAAGGCATACCACCTATCGTATAGATAACTAAGTGTACAACCTATACCACAAATAACTAGGCATACGGTCTGTCTCATAAATTATACTGTCATGCATTTCTAACCTCAGTCAATCACCACATTTAACAACACACATACTCCCTATCTACTGAAAAATCGAGTATAGTGTATACTTGTGCTCACCAATGCAACACGTGCCCATAAAACGTACCACTCAAGCTAGTCCAAATAACTTAAGGTCTAAACTTTCTCCCATTGTCCCTAGGTGTTCGAACCTAGGCTTTGATACCACGTTGTCACGCCCCGAATCCCAGCAAACCCGAGGCGCGACTGACGAGACAATAAGTAAAATAAAATAAAGGACAACTTAAGCAAATTTAACTAAACATGCATCTGATTCCATCAATACATATAAAAACATAAGGTACATCCCATCATTTCAATGTTCATAGGTCATCCGGGCTCAAGCCCTTACATCACAAATCATAAGTTCCATAGGCCAAAAATACACCAAGTGCTCAATCCTATCAAGGTGTCATTGAGTCTCAAGTAGCTAGAGCGTCCTCATCTGAAATGTTTGTCCCACGAATGGGTCAGCTCAACTGCTGGTACAATATAATGCTAATGCAAGAAACAAAATTAAGGACGTGGCATGTGCAAGTGTACATTTATTTCTATATGCCTACCTAATCATTCATATGATGTAATGACAATATTCACAACACATCCAATACAAACTCAATACCACCTTCATGGATTCATTAATACAATGTAATGAAAATATGCATGACGCACTCATGCAGCTCTATGCCACAGCCATGTCTCATGATACGGTCCTTCCCCGCTGGCATGAATACCGCCTTGTATGTCTCGCTTCACGGTCCGGAACCCATCAGGCATGCGAGTACCTAATGGCCGATTTTGGGTTTTTCACCACAGGATCTGCACCCTCATAAAGCATAGCACCACGTGCTCAACTCACACCATGCCCAAGGAATCACACTATGCCAACATGCTCTGATTCATTCATGTCACAATGAAATCTCAATAATGTATCTCATCCACACATGAAGCATGCTTTCAATCACACATTTCATAGTCTCAACAGTTCTCAGAGAACATAATCCACACATTATACTAACACATGCGATATACACATAATCATCATCTACATTATCACCCAACTTTCAGCAAGATAGCTTGAAGCACATAAGCATGTGAACAATCAAACAAACATGTGAATCATCAAGTCAATAGAGCAAGTATTCCTAAACTCAATTCTATTTCTTACTTAGCACAATATATCGTACCTGATAATCGACCTCAACTCCAGAAAGTGTACTCGTAGTATAGTAGGATCACTGTGAGAATACCGAAGGTCAAATCGCCTTCTTCTTGCCTTTTTGTGTCCCTAAAATCACAACATGTGACTCAGTTCATTTGTTTCCTAAATGATGCTATTGAACAAATTTTATGTCTTTATTTTATAAGTTGCTATTTTGCAAAATTAAACCCTACTATTGAGTCCAGAACATCAAACAAAATAAGGTTAGGTTTTCGTAGAATTCAATTCGGACATCTGGGTTCAAAAAGGCAAAACAGTCATTTTGCACTTTTCACGGGTCCTTACATTTCGAGACCTCTCTTCACAAATCGGACTCCACGGTTGAGTCTGGAATACTCGAGATAATAAAGTTTCACTATTTGTTTACTTAATTTGAAGTTCGTTTGACCGTGTTTCAATTTAGGGGCATTTTGGTAATTTTAAACGTTATTACGGGTCTTTTATTTTTTGGAACCCCGTCTCGTAAAACGGACCTCACCATTGGCCTCAGAATGATCGAGATAGTTAAAATACACTAATGACTTGTTCCATTTGGACTTCGGATTATTTTGGAATATTTAAATAATTAAATTAATTAAATGATTTAAATTATTTAAATATTTTATTAATATTATATTCTAGTGGGTCAGACCGTAATTAATGTATACACCTATCAACCCTACCTCACCCTCTCACATGCATGGCTGGTACACCTATTAACCCTACCTCACCCTCTCACATGCACGGCTGGCATGCATACTATATATATATATATATATATATATATATATATACACACACACACATCACATACCTACAAGCACACTATACATGTATATTACACATATATACCCATTTACATTACTTATGCACCACAGATTTGATAATGATAACAATAATAATAATAATAATAACAATAACAATAAATACTAATAATAATAATAAAATTTAAAAAAAAAAATTCCAGGTTATTACATGTATTCTCCTCGATTGTTGGCAATTCATTCTTGTTTCGACTTATTCTTTTTAATCTGGTGTTTTTGGCATGATGTAGGAAATGATGGACACAACACGAAGTTATATTTAGAATGTTGTGCAACAGCAAACACAATTACTTTACCATAAGAATGGATCCCTTACTGTCATGATGACTTTCCAAATTTTCTTTAGAATTGAATTGAAGCTTTTCTATTGCTAGTGACTTGAGGTTCCCAGCATCCACTATATATTTCTTCCTTTCCTTCTTCAAGATTTGGCCAGTAAAAAGGTAGCAGGGAATGTGTTTGTTTGTTTTTCCCTGTTTTTGTTTTGTTTTATTTGTTTTTTTAATCAAATGTGGAACTCATGGCATTGAGTAACTAATATTGGTGTCTTCTTGATGAGGTAGATTTCCTTGTTATTTTCTTTTTGCCCCAGACATGGTATATAGGTTATGTATATATCAAGCACAAAGTAGCTTTTCACCAACCATAGTGCTGGGGTTCTTTCACTTGATGCCATTTTTGGCTCCCAACTTCTAACTTCTAACTTCTAATTTCCCTAAACCTTGTCTGAATTCTGAGACAATGAGAGGCATACTTCCAATTCAGGGGTACACAAAAAAACTAGAGCTGTAAACCCGAACCGGACCTCATCTCAATAGGTTGTATTGATTCGGTTCTAAAAATAATCGGGTTGGTTCGGTTCTAGAACTGACTTAACCGGTTTGAGTTCGGTTTAACATTCGGGTAAACTGAACTGACTCGAGAACCAAATTATCAATAAAATATTCTTTAAAAAAAAATTAACATATATATATATTTATATATATACACACACATACATCCATACACACACTTACTAATATCTATATTACAATACATTTATAAATATATATAGTGTATATACATACATAATACAATACCTATATCAATATTTGCATACTTATATAATATATAGACATATTGATCATATAATACGTATAAAAAAATATTAATATAATATAATACATACTTATCATATACATATATAAATATATACTGTATACACAGTAATAAAATATATTTACATACCGATTATATAATACATATCTACACACACTAATATAAAATATATACATACCGATCACATAACACACTAACACAATATAATACATATGACTATAATGTAAATACATACAAATCATATAATATATATACATAGGCACACACACACGTTTATACATATATAAAATTCTCTCATTATGCTAGAGTAATTGATATATTCTTTGGGAATGAATATTTGAGTGAGCTACTCACTGGGAACTGCTACAGTGCTAGTCAAGAAATCTCACATTGCTCTATATATAATGTTACTAGATAATCTCATTAATTTTATTCTTCTTATATATATATATATATATATATATATATACACACACACACACACATACACAATCATTAGAACTAATGTGTGTATATATATTGTATATGCATATATAAACTTTTTTTTGGTTGATTTGGAGTTTATTTTGTTTTTTTTTGTTAAACACATTCCAACCCAACCCGAAAAGTCCAAATTTTTTTAGGTAGGTTCGGGTCGGTTCTAACATCTTCGCGGTTTGGTTCTCGATCCAAATTTTTAAAACCGATTAAGGTTGGATTGGTTCTAGTTCCACTCGAACCCAACCCAACCTGACCCTTGTGCACCTAGAATTTCTGAGGTGATCTTCAACAATAGTGTTTTACAGCCAAAATTTACACATTCTCCTACAACCAACTCTTTAGAGACTTTTTTAGACTAGTTGCTGTAAAATTGCTTGAAGATCCCTTGGAACTGCTCCTTCCTATTGGTCTCTCTCTCTCTCAAAATTAAGTATGGAGGGTGTTGCTATCTTGCAGATTAGTTAGTGTCTTCTTCTTTGTATAATCTTTCCTTCCATTTCTTGCATATAGGATATACTTACACCAACTCTAGAATCATCTACCAATGATCATTGATAAATGTTTTTGTCTTCTAAAGGCTTAAAATCTTTAAAGCTTAGACCTGCATCTGGGGGATATGTCAAAATATAATAATCATGTTTGTATCTTGAGACCCACATAAGTCTTAATACGATGAGTAAAACTATCTTTATCAAAAAAAAAAATTTCAAAAATATTTACAAAGATGAGTTGACAGTGTTGTATTGACTCTTTATTATATTATATTACATCGTGATATGATATGCAAGATCAGATCTATATAATTGGAGGCCTAAAGTGATAAATAGATAATTCTAAATGAGGCCTCTTCTAAAGTTAATGTAATTTTTTTAGGGTCGTTTGGCCACAAGTTCATAAAAAGTGTGCAAAATTATCATAAGATGCACACTTAAACTTATTAACCTCACAAATCCTTTAATTATGTTGTGACTAAAATACCCTTTTAGTGAAAATGTAAAATTTATATTTTTCTAGTGTAAAATTTCGTCTCATCAAAAGTGTCAAATCTTATAGTTTTTCTGAATGTGCTTAAAAAGTCACTAGTTGTGAAAGTGCAAAATTTTATCTTTTTGGCAACTTTGCTTGAATGTGTTTAAAAACTCACTTTTTGTGAAAAGTGTACAATTTTATACTTTCCTAACCATGTAAAATTTTTCAAAAAACCTACCTTGTCCATTTACAATAACAAACAAAAATACATTTAGTGAGTTTTCATGTACACTCAGGCAAAATTGCCTAAAAATGTGAAATTGTATACTTTTAGGTAAATTTCTTAATAGTTTATGATTACCCTTTTGGCTCCACTTTTGGATATGCTCTAATAATTAGTTGAGTCTAAATACTGGTTTCACATTTTATTCAAGAATTTTTTTTTTCAAAAGGATAAAAAAGTAATAATTAATAAGAAGTGTAAACATGTAATGTGAATAAGATAAGAACATGTGAGACACAACCTAGACCTCCGGTTTACCTGCTATACTAATCACTACTTGGGACTTTTGTTGTGGGTGTCCAAATCAAAACCTTGTCCTCATTGTGTGTCTCTTTGTCTATTTCAACATTTGCTGTAGCTTTTTGTTCACCTAGATCAGTCCAGATTATTCAAGGTAACCCCACTATTCAAAAACCAATGAGAAAAACATAAAAGAATGAATTAAAGAGAGAGAATTCAAAGAACCACCAAGCGGACAAAGCAATAGGGGGCTCTTTTTGAAAGAATAAGGGATGGGCGAGCACATGAGCAATGAGATGCAGAAGGTTATGCGTATATATAAACCTAGACTTGAGTTCCGTTTTGTCGTCTTCTAATAAACAACCTAAGAATAATATTGTCAATAAAGAAAAAATTACCTATTGCCAAGCCAGATTAATGGATTTGATCTCAGAATTTTAAAAAACATAGTCCTTTTCTTTAAAATTATTAAAAACGTGCATCTCAAAATAATTTAAATCTTATTCAGGGACGTACACGTGATTAATCCTTTTTTTTTTTTACTTTATTTTCTATATATATATATATATATATTTACTTTTGTTATATAAAATTTAGTTGTTTTCAATAAGAGAGAAGTATATATTGAATGAAACTCTAATAATAGAGTTTTTACATAATTCTTTTTATCTAAATAGATAATAATAAAAGATTTGAGTAAAATATAAATAAAACTCTATTAATAAAATTAAGTTTTGTTTTGATGGAGTCTTTAATCTTTATGGGGGCTTTTATTTAATAATAGAGTTTGATTTTTATTAAAGAGTTAATTAGTCTTAAGTTCTTGAAAAATGTATTAAATTATTTCCACACTATTTTCAATTTTATGGTGAAGGACATAGTCGTTTATAATTTTCAACTTAGGTCCATCTTGATGACGTAGTATTTATAATTTTTTTATAAATGACAATTATACCCAAATAGAATTTACGCACGTTCAAAATAAAAAGTTCTTAAATCACTGCAACTCTATTCTGTTCATCTTGGACTCTCTTATGAATGTCACGCCCAACACTATAACCATGGCATCTCAAAATTTTACAGCTACATCAACTACAACTACCACTATCATCTCCGGCAAGTCGCTCCTCTACTGCTAAATCTCCATTACGAATCACTAAAATCACCTCCGCAACCTCAACCATCATCACAAATTCACCCCAGCCGACCATCATTTCTAATCTGTAACATGAGCTTTTCATTGGAACTCACCTTCATAGATTATTGGATTGCCGATGACGTAAGAGACTAACAGCTGAAGTAATGTTTTTTCTACAAAGCCAAATATTTATTTGGATAGTGAATGATCGGATCAAGTAAAGAAACCATAAAATCATTGATTTCATACTTTTGTCTTTTGTATCATAAAGCAACCACCAGGCCGTCATCAAATCTTGGGAAATGAGGTCATCCTTCTCACATGATAGGTATCTTGAAGAGGTTGAGAAATACAAGAAGAATCTAGGATTTTGAGCATTAGGAGATGAAAAACTTCAAAATCAATTTGGATATGAAACTAACCTGTAAACTTTTCTTGCATTTTCTTTAACATTGAGAATTGGGGAAAATCTAGCACTTTTAGGCAAGCTGAGACCAAAATTCACATAACTAGAAATCAAGTGGCCCACCTCACGCGAAGGAGTCATGGGAGACTTTGCAATTGGAAACATTGGAATCACCTTCGTGCTTGTGGTTGCATCATCGATGATGCAGCCCCGTAGTATTTTGGATAAAGTCATTGCCCATAAAGTTGCTTCATTTAATTTGTGATTGCAGAAATCCACTTGGTTCTTAATTGTTGCTCTACTTTTGTTATTGCACATGGTCAAGGTAGGTTTTATGAAATGTGTTAATTTTTACACTTTTTTCACAATGTGAAATTTTACAATTTCACTCCTTGTGGGTTTTTAATCACTCATTCTTTAAATACAATTTTTTGTGAACAATTTTTGCAGCTTTGAATGTCAGTCTTGAGCATCCTTGAGCATCCAATATGTGGTTAAAATATCAATAAAACTAATAAAACTAATAACGAGAGTTTCTCAATTTTTAACAAAAGTGTAAAATTTAACTTTTGACTGAGACCA
Organism: Nyssa sinensis; assembly: GCA_008638375.1. Classification (NCBI taxonomy): domain Eukaryota; kingdom Viridiplantae; phylum Streptophyta; class Magnoliopsida; order Cornales; family Nyssaceae; genus Nyssa; species Nyssa sinensis. The sequence continues at coordinate 17,722,609 of CM018040.1, forward strand.
AGCTTTTCCTTGCAAAAATGTAAATTTTACACTTTTGCTAATGAAATGTTACACTTTTGGTGACAAAATTTTAAATTTTTGGAATAATTTTTCTTCATTAAGATTTTCATATTCAATATGGATATTTTTTTATAGATCTCGATTGTCACACCCTGAATTCTAGCGAACCCGAGGCGCAACTGACGAGACAAAAAGGAAATAAAATAATAAGGTAATAAAGGACAATCAAGTACGGATCAATACTAATTTAATCCACCATTCTGATACAATGCATAAAGTCTAGTCCCTTAGTTAACAACATAAAATGACAGGAAATAGTCTAGGGCTTATGCCCTTGTACAATATTAAATACGCCCCGCGGGCTAAATATAATCCTCAATCAAAGCATCTTTAAGTCTCGCACTGCTGGAGCATCATCTGAAATGTTTGTCCCATGAATGGGTCAGCTCAACTGCTGGTACAATATAATGCTAATGCAAGAAACAAAATTAAGGGCGTGGCATGTGCAAGTGTACAGTTATATCTATATGGCATTCAATGTCATCAAGGTAGTATATGAACAATATGCAGTATATGAGCAGTATGCGTGACACACCCATGCAACTCCATGCCCACCCATGTCTCGCTTTACGGACCTTCCCCGATGGCCTGCAAGTACCATGTATGTCTCACTTCACGGTCCGGAACCCATGAGGCATGCGAGTACCTAATGGCCGATTTTGAGTTTTTCACTACAGGATCTGCACCCTCATAATGCACAGCACCATGTGCTCAACTCACACCATGTCCAAGGAATCACACTATGCCAATAAGCTCCGATTCTATCATGCCACAATGTAATCTCAATAATGTATCTCAACCACACATAAAGCATGCTTTAAATCACGCATTTCATAGTCTTAACAATTCTCAAAGAATACAATCCACACATTATACTAACACATGCAATATACGGATAATCATAATCCACATTATCACCCAACTTTCAGAAAAATAGCATGAAGCACATAAGCATGTGAACAATCAAACAATCATGTGAATCATCAAGTCAACATGGCAGTTATTCCTAAACTTAATTCTATTTCTTACTTAGCACAATACATCGTACCTGATGGGTTGGTCTCAACCCTAAGAAATCGTACTCGCGATGTAGCTGAACTACAGTGAAAATGCGGAAGGTCATACCACCTTCTCCTTACCTTTCCGTGTCCCTAAAATCACAAAATGCAACTTAGTCCGTTGGCTACTTGAATGATGCTATTCATAAAATTTTATGTCTTTATTTTATTAGTTTCTGTTTTGCTAAAATAATTTCTACAATTGGGTCCGAAACGTCGAAGAAATTAGGTTTAGGCTTTCGCGGAATTTAATTTGGACATCCGGGCTAAAAAAGGCAAAACGGTCCTTTTGTACTTCTTACGGGTCCTTACATCCTGAGATCTCTTTTCATAAATTGGACTCCACAGTTGAGTCCGGAATGGTCGAGATAATAAAATTTCACTATTGGTTTACTTAATTTGGAGCTCGTTTAACTGCGTTTCAACTCAGGGGCACTTTTGGTAATTTTTAAGAATTCTACCGATCTTTATTTTTTGGCACCTCGTCTCGCATCACGGAGCTCACCGTTGGTCTTAGGAGATTCAAGATAGTTAGAAAACATATATGACTTGTCTCATTTGAGCTCCGGGCCATTTCGGAGTATTTAATTTAATTAAATAAATTAAATTAAATTATTAAGTATACTTTATATATATTTTAGGCGGGTCATATGGCACTATTGGTAACCGTCCAAGCTGGCCATGTGCCCCACCCTAGTTCAAATCTCGGCACCTGCACTCCCCCATCCCTTTTTCCCTTCTTTTTTCCCTTTTCTTTTACTTTCATTTCTCTTCAATACGATTAGGCCAAACAGGCCCAATCTTCTTTTCAAAATTAAACAGGCCCAAAGGCCATTTAAACTTAAAACAACCCAGACAGCCCCAGCTCCACTTAAGCCCAAACGAACCCAACAAGGAACGGCCCAATCGCCCCCCTACGCCCTCGATCTTCCGGCCAATTGCCGGTTGTCTTCCCCAGCTGAATTCCGGCCATCTCGCCGGAGACCGCGACTTTTCTCCCTCCATTTCTCTCATATTTTACGTCCAAATTTTATCATTTTTATACCAAAATAAATCTGGGACCTTAAGCAATAAATTAGAGTGTATTTCAGTCTTAAACTCACTGGTTTCACCGACACCCATCCCCATTTCCGGCCATGCACCGGCCATTGAAAACTGGCCATAGAATGGTCATCCCTTGACCATTCTCCCTCATTCAAAGTTCTATGGAATCCTCAGAACATTCTCTTTCGTTTTTCATTCATAAAACCAAGCTTTGTTTCGGTTTCCCATTCTAACCATTTTGACAGCCATGACTCTCTCTCTCTCTCTAACCTATACTTACCCTTTATTAACCTCATTCTCCCACCATTTTAGATGATCCTTCTTACAAAATTCTCTACGGTTTATGATTAACAAAATGCTAGAACAGATTCTAACTAGCATGCTTTTTGAAATTTAAAACTGAACCAAGTATGGCTTACCTGCTTTCTGGTTTCCCTTGGTGCAACTCCCAGTCCTCCGTTACTCTTTAAGTTCCTGAATCCCCAAGGTGTCCTCAGCCCCCCCCCAATCAATCTCTGCCTTACGCCTTTCTCTTCTCTCTCTCTGTTCTCTCTCTAACCCAACGATCACATTCATATACACAAAGATATACACACTCTCTCACGCAACCCACCTGCACAGCCCCTCTATTCTGACCCTTCTCCTGTTCCAAGCCACCCTAATTTCCTACAAGGCAGCTTTGCATTTAATGCAAAGCTGACCTATATATATATATATATATATATTATCACTCACATACCCACACCCGTAGACACACACACACTCACAACAGTATACACTCTGTCATATATATATATATATATATATACATATATATATTCAATTTAATAATGTATTTAATCATGTATATATATATATATATTCACGTACATCCATGCATACACATAACATACATGAACACATAATGTTCACATTACCTACATACATATTCACACAATATATAATTACATAATACATGCACACATGCATCATTTGAATTAAATAATAATAATAACAAACAGACAAATAAATAATTACATATATAAACATGTATACAATACATCATTTACTATATACATATACATATATAATACACATATTATACATGTATACATATATTTCCATATACATATGTACATATTTAATTCCGGGCATGTACACATACACTCATATTTCACGGCCTATACTTATACACGTAACGTATGCATGTATAAAAATGCGTGCACACACGCATTACGAGACTCAATCCTGGGTTGCCCGGGTGTCATCCGTACTGGCTACTCAAAATGAACCGTTCACCTTCCAAAATCTCTCAGTCTCTAAAATATCCCGACATAGAGCCCTAACAGCTCAGGCTACTGGGTACTACACAACTTAGCTGGTCTACCTCGGTCCACGTGCCATGTTCTGGTTCAGGGTACTAAAGTCCTATTAGCGAAACGAAAAATTTATCCTCAATTTTCCATGTCTCTACATCGATATTTAAAATTCAAATATATAATTTTTATTAAAAACGGATTTATAAATTTCAAGTTATTGAATTTTAAAGTTTTGAAAAAAAAAATTGTGGCAGCACCTTATGTCACAGAAATTCGGTGGAAAGGGAATTTTTGGTATTGAATAACTAAAGAACTTTATGAGTTAATATGTTTGGACTTGGACTAAATTATAATTTTTGTATCTGTCAAGGACTTTTGACCGCATGACCTTTTATTAAATACTTCTTATTTTATTATACTATAAAGCTATAAAATTTGGGACCTTTAGTAGAGTTAGACTGGCCTTTAATAGAGTTAGACTTTTATTAACTTTAAATTTTTAATTTGATTATATTATAGTAAATAAAATTTGAGACATTCTCTTTAAGTGGAGTTTAAAGCGACTGCTTTGTTTACTTTATGGTTGAGCCGACCCTAGTAATATAGAATCAATACAATACTGCCAAGTCATCTGTATAAATTCTTTAGATAAATTATTTTTTGTCACCAAAACATTACTCTTATTGAAAATGAGTATGATAGCCTTCCTACTCACATCAGCATCCTTAATTGGAACCATTCATTCAAAATCTGATGACAGCTATCGCCTAAAGTTCAGTCCCAAAAACACTCCAATATGTTTGATCCAGATTTAGAGTCCTAACTGTGTAAGATTCTAGGAGCAAGGTTTTCTTAATGCTCATTTTTAAAATGTTTATCTTACCATACTAAATATGACCAAAGAACTCTGGCACTCGGATCCCAAAAAATCACAATTTTTGGATTTTATGGCAACAATCGTAAAAAGAACCCAAACAAAAATTATGAAAAATTAGCCTCTTCTTTTGAATAACTTATCCTTATATTTTTTTATTCCTTAACAGTACTAGAAGTCTTTCTACAATCCTATATATAAATTCTAATTATTTATTTATTTTTATATTAATTTTATATATTTGATATTATCAATTTGTAATATTCTAATTAGCCTTGAAATTGTTGTAACTTTTAGTTTTTAAAATGTTGGTTTTGCATATTATTTATTTTAATTATACTGCAATCTTAATTAATTAGAATTATGTTGTCTTTGAATTTTTTTAAAAAAATTAGAATTCAATTCAATTTAACAATCATTATTTATAATATCTAAAATTATTTTTGTAATACGCACACGTCAATGCTAAAAGAATAAATATTTTTAAATATAATATCAGTGAAAAGTCTAATTTGTACAGTGTTACGACCCTTAAATCTATAATATTAGAATAAATGGTCCTGCAATTGAGAAAAAAAAAAAACTATTTTTAATTTTATGATTACTTCTCAACTTTTTAAAATTTGAATCTAATTCAATTAAAAAATTTATTTTCATTTTAAAATTATTTATTTTTAACACCCTTGCTATTTTCTAAAAATTGAATCCAATTTAGTTAAGAAATTTTTTAATTTAGTTATAAATTTATTAATCGGTTCTATATTTGTTTTTTAACAAGTTAATTATCTACGCGTAGGTTTTCTATACGGTGTCATCTACCAGGTCAACTGCTTGAAACCTTTCTACAATGGACTTTCTTTCCAAATCAGAATCTAATTTGGACAATTAAAAAGAAGTTAGTGTGTATATGGAGATGAGATGTACATAGAAATTCTAGGTTTTCGTTAGAGAAGAAAGATTACCTTCCTACAATGGACTTTCTTTCCAAATCAGAATCTAATTTGGAAAATTAAAAAGAAGGGTCTAGTATGTGTGTATATATTGGTGTGTATGGAGATGAGATGTACATAGAAATTATCGGTTTTTGTTGCAGAAGATTGAAAAGAAAGATGAGAGAGTATGAGGAAACTCCGATAAAAAATTATTTGTCCTGATCATATTTATTATTTGTCCATTAATGCAAGATTGACAAGAAAGATGAGAGAGTATGAGATGTGCATGGTTGTTTGTTTGCATCTAATTGAGAGATCAATTTTCTATAATTTTTGGGTAAATTACACACTAACTGTCAAAATTAAAAGAAAAATATAAAATAAAAGAAGAAATAGAAGAGAGAAGGAAAAAATTCTAAAGATTACATTATATTAGATGACTTGATAAATGACCTACACAATGGACTTCCTTCTATAGGAGAGTCTATGAGAGTCCTAGAAGAAAATGAAACAAATATTGTGATGACTAACCCTAATATCATAATAATATAGCTAACCCTAATATACTTACAAAACACTTCTAATAGTACCTCTCAAACTCAAGATGGAAACTGAGAGAACAACTTAAGTTTGAGTACAAAATCTCGTGGGCGTCTTGCTGAGAAAAATTAATCAGTCATGGAACAGAGATCTGTTAGATCCGATTTGTTAGATCCCCTACCTGTACAATAGTAGAGCGATGATTGCATCAAACAATACGTCTTGGTTGGTGAAGATGTTTGTAACTGATGCTCTGAAGTGGCTAAACACATGTGACATTTACAAATTGCTTGACAAAGCATGGATAAGAACTGAATGATACTTGATGGAACACGTGTGAAGAAGCCTTTGCTAGACACATGACAAAACACATGTGATGGCAGACATGAAGTTGAGATGCTGATTACTTCTTTGGACTGACACGTAGCTGATAGGATCTTACAACATCATGTGATGGAGCTTACATGGAATACACATATTTGACAAAATTGAACACGCATGAAGGCGAACATCGCTATATAAACCTCACAAGAGTGAAAGTTGACGGACTAACACATAACTAAAAATAAAGGACACGCAATAGGGTGAACGTCACTAAAAAATCTCACATGAGTGAGAGCTGACGAACTAACACATAACTAAGGAGAGGGTTGACTTCACTATAAAGACCTCACATGAGTGAGCGATAGCGAGCAGCGATTTAGTATGTATTGTAAAATGTCCAACAAATAGGAGAATGCTTGCAATGATAGTCATGGCGAAACATGCAATAAATATAGGCTTATGTGTTACAAATTTGCCCTGAATAAAAGAGGCATGTGAATAAGATTGTTATGATAGAACATGCAGTGAAAGAGACATGTGTTGAAATAAGCCCAATGAAATCAAAAGAAGCTTCACAAAATAGTCACAAAAAAAAAACACTTTGTGATATCATCATCGCAAGATTCTCCACCATTATCACTAATCAAGGAAGAAGAAGCCTACACCAACCTAAGATTGGTGTTCCAACTTGCGGCAGATTGATGCACATGAGTATCCAAAACCGATATTCTCGTATTGATGTTCTAACTGTGGCAGTGTTGATAGCATGTAGAGTGCCTTGATTCCGATGAGCCAATAGGAAGATGGATTTCAGTGAAGACTTGCCGAAACAAGAAAAACACGAACTAGAAACCATTACAGAAATAGAAGGATTCATAATTGTGGCTCTCATACCATGTTAAAATTAAAAGAAAATATAAAATAAAAGAAGAAAGAAAAGAGAGAGGATGGAAAAACCCTAAGGATTGCATTATATTAGATGATTTGATAAATAACCTAGACAATAGACCTCCTTATATATCAGAGTCCTGAAAGAAAAAGGAAACAAATATTGTGACGACTAACCTTAATATCACAACAATATAGCTAACCCTATTATACTTATAATATACTTCTAACACTGACCTCCTCTAAAATTTTCCTTGAGGTTTTTGAATACCCTCACGTGCTTTTACTAACAAACTAAAAATACCTCTCTTTAGTCCATTTTTTTTCAAAATGACAAAAGTATTGCTCCTTTCATTTTATTTTCTTTTATTACATTTTTCAATTTTGACAATTTTTTTAAAGAAATTTTTCATTTTATACAAAATAAATTTAAAGTAAATAACTTATAACTACAATCTGTTACTTGAACAAAACTGGATCTTGTGGAATCCTATTGAATATTTGACGATACATTCTGTACCTTACTAAAAAATCGATCCTTGTTTACCAACCACACATTGTCTAACCAAATCTAATTTTTATTTGAAAATTAAAAAAAAAAGATTTAAAATGTCAAAATTGAAAAAAATGCAAATAAATAAATAAATAAAACTGAAACTTTTGTCATTTTGAAAAAAATTAGACTAGTAGGAAGATATTTGTAGTTTGTCAGTAAAAATAGAAGACGGGCACTGTCATTTCAAAAACTTCAAGTAAGATCTAAATTTGTAATTATCAGAATACTCAAGAGAGGTCAATGTAATTTATTCTTAATTTTTTTTAAAATAAAGTCGTCACTTTTCCTAAATAAAAAAAGGTTTAGTCTCTCTTCTTTTTTTTTAGCATGAAGCCAAGAAGCCCTGATTGGGGCTTGGATATCGGGTGGGAGGTAATTTAGTTTGATGAGATTGTGACAGTTATCTATGCCCTAATGTGGCCATCACAAACTCCTCATTGGTCTATTTTGCACTGCATAGAAGATCTAAAACAAGCCTGACATAAAGATCATGGGTTTGAGTTACAGAAATAATCTAACTGTGCACATTTAACTCTCTCTAGACCCTACAATAGCAAAATCCTTGTGCACTAGGCTAGCCGCTAGCCCTTTTAGAAAATCTAAAACAACTCTGAAATTCTTCAAAAGGATTAGCGCAACTCTTATTCTTCTAGGAAGCCTAACTCTTTAGCTCATGAATTGACAAATTAAGCTTTCAGAAATAGTATCTCTGGTTCCTTTAATGCCCAAAGCTTGCTAATTCTCCCTTTTAGGAAATCAATGGATTGGGTTATGAGAGTTCAATCTTGGAGTTAAGTCAAAATATGATTGCTTCTATTGCTCCTTCAATTAGTCAAAAAATATATAAATAAATATAAATAGAAATGCGACCACCTGGATGTAAATCTTAGGCAAATTTAGTTGCACAACTAAAAATTATGAAAATAAGACCCAATCCATAGAGCCTTTGCATTGAATTATCTAGTAACGCAGAAAAAAAAATGTGAGAGAAATTAAACACGTTAAAATTTTTAAAAACCAAGTAACAATGATTACTCATCCAATAAGAGATCAAGAAATCTCTAAATTCAAAATCTAATATATTATTAAAAAGTTGAATAATAGTGACCTAATACATCATATTTATAAGACTAAAGAGTACTAATCTGAATAGGAAATTATTTAATTCTTTCTACAAATCTGATTAAAAAACTACTAACCAAAATATCCCAAGAATTAGTCAAAAAAATTTCTAGGAACTCTGCCCCCAGACCATTTTTCGGGTGACCTCGTGTATCAAGTTATCAAGGATCTACCATTTGTTTTATCTAATTTTTAGTTGTCCTTAAATAAACTAATGTGCACTGATTTAGAAGTTCAGATGTACGATTCTCTTGACAATTTGCATAGCAACATGAATTTGCACTAATCATTGGTGCTGATATACCACAAAAAGATAGACCAGTCCCCACATGACATGTGTACACACAGAGCACCTACGCATACAGACCAACCAAGGCTTTCCCATCCAGAACAGACAGACATACAGAGTTTAGAGCCTCCTTCCTCGGAGTCTCACATAACTTCTGGTCTCGCCTTCAGAACAGGAGATACTGAGCACACGCATAAAGGGGTCCCGAGTTGGTCACTGCCTTGTATGCCCTACTGACCTAGAGATAGGGAAGCAGAACATGATAAGAAAACTTCCATTCTTGGATATCTTTCGATCCCTATTTTTATAGGGCGCAGAGGTCAACATGGTAACTGCCATCTTCGAATATCAATTAAATCCCTATTTTTGTAACTTCAAATCCTACTCAACTTAGGAAACTCGTAGTCTACAAATTGAGCCCTAAGGTGCACTTTTTCATTACGCTTTCTCAATTACATTCAATTACAGTCTTTCTTTCAGTTTTACTGACTTTATCATTTCAACGGCTACCACCGGAGCCAACCCGGTGGCCCTCTGATCCTATTTTCTAAGTGTTTGACAAACGAGGAAGAACGGAGCCCCACTGATCAGAAAGTGCAACATCAGTTTGGCGCCATCTGTGAGAAGAAAAAATTATTTCCTCCTAAATTTCTTCTCTAACAATGATAGCTTTCTTGTCTTTTCTCATTAAAAGACAATAACTCCCAATCTTCGTCTGTGAAAAAATTCTCAAAACCCCCGAAACCAGCTTTTGGTTAGAAGAGAAAGGGGACTAGCACTCGATCCTATACAACAACAATTCGACCGAGTCCAAAGGCAGTCCGATCAGATGCAGGAATAACTCTTTGTCATCTTCGGTGCACCCCCATGGCATCACTTACATAAAAGGTGATCCCCAGCCATCTACCACAGTAGGGAGGGGGATGCCAGCCTTTAACCTAACTGTTCATTATCTGAGTAGGACCAAGGTTTCAACTCCAGCAACTTTAGAGGCTAACCTAGTGCTGCATGAATTTCAGCCTCAACCTGTACCGATTCCCCTGATCTAGGGAGACCAACGTCCTTCTACTACTGCTGGACAAAATTGTCCCCTCTATATAAGGACAGAGGCTGTAAGACAAGGCTAACAACAATCGGCTCAGCCTAGGGCTCCACAAAGGGTGGAGGAAGTAGTGGACTCCATGGAACAAACCATCATCACCAAAGGAATCTGCATCCCTCCAAAGTAGGGTGAACTAGGGAAGCTACTCGACAGGTTTGCCATACCGTGCACTCCTGCTATAATGGCAAAAAAGTGGCCAAAGAAATTTTTTGTTCCAAAGTTCACTCTGTACGACGGGTCCGCGGATCCTGGGGACCATATCTCCCACTATCAGCACACCATGACACTACATGGGGCCACTAACGCCTTTATGTACCGAACCTTTATAGCTAGCCTCAAGGGCACTACTCTAAAGTGGTTCCATAACCTTCCTCAGGAATCTATCATCAATTTCTATGAGTTCAGCAAGCGGCTTCTCGACCAATTCCTGACTAGCAGGAAGTTGAAAAAAGGGCCAGAGTTCTTGCCGAACATAAAGCAGGCCAAAGGCGAGTCATTCCGAGAGTACATCACTCGCTTTAATGCAGAGCTCACGGAGATAACAGACTATAGCCCGAGCTTCTTGGTAGCAGCCCTCATCTCTGGCCTAGGACCAGGGCATTTTCAAGATTCTTTGACAAAGAATCCTTTCTCTGACGTCGCAGCACTCATGGAACGGGCACGTAAGTACATAAACCTGGAAGACATAAAGATATCCTCTCAAAAATTCAAGGAGCAGGCTCAAAAAGATGATCACAAGAGAGACTCCAGTGCAACTAAAAAGAGGGTCATGAGTCCCAACAGAAGGACGACACCTAGAGCCTAGAATAACTCCAATGTTGGGAGGTATGGCACGTTCGTTTCTCTGAATGCCTCCCATACTCGTATACTTCGGTAGGTACAGACTCGTGAAGATCTAAAATGGCTAGATCCGCTAAAAAATAGTCCCGATAGCATGGACCTGAGCTAGTACTGTGATTTTCACAAAGATTACGGGCATACTACTGACGAATGCAGAGCCCTCAAACAGGAGATTGAGCAACTCATCAGGCGAGGGCAGCTGCGGGTGTTCATCAAATAGAATGGGAGGTAGAACCCCAGTAACGACAGGCCGCAGCAAAGAAGGCAAGAACAAAGGCCTGAATAAAGGGAAGTCCGGAACGAGCCACCACAACAAGACAACCAAGTCATCTTTGTCCTTCACCCCGATAACTCGATGACAGGAATGTCCAACCGTGCAAAAAAGCGATATGCTCGGAGGCCAAGACAACACCTAATGTCCTTTAGATCTCTACAATCGAGAAAAGGCTAAAGCTTGTGCCTCATATCTAGTTGTTAGAGCTAGATCTTGTGGGGTGCATTGTCTTCACAGTGACACCCCCGTTATCTCGCTCAAAATTACTAATTTTGATATCAAAAGGGTCTCGGTAGACATGGGGTGTTCCACCAATGTGCTATTCTATGAGCCTCTCAAGCACATGAAGCTCAACCCTAGTGACATTAGGACCACCACCATAGTAATGGCAGGGTTTGATGGGAAACTCAGCACCTCGTTGGGTAAAATTGACCTGCCGACCACAATAAGAGAATGGGAGGGTAGAAGACCTTGATTTTTGAATACATGGTCCTGAACTCCGAGTCCCCTTACAACGTCATCATCAGAAGACCTTGGCTCTCTAACAAATGGGAGTGGTCACCTTGACCCTCTATTAGTGCCTGAAGTATGCATATAACAACATGGTCTACTCCATTAGGGGCTGCCAACCAACAACCCAAGAGTGTCGTGCTCTCGTACTGAAAGAAAAAGCCCCTAAATAGCAATCACAGTGTCCTTATGAAGGAGGGAGTCCTACCTCTTCCCATCTTCATGAGATAGAGGAATGCCCCTCCGAAATTGATGAACCACTAAGTCCCAAGGGAAGGGATAGCTGGGCCAAGCCGGTGGAAGATCCTATCAAGGTGTAAGTCAACACTAAAGGGGAATGACGATATTTGCAGATTGGTTCAGATCTATCTCCCTCCGAGCAAAGAGCAATGGTAGGATTTCTGAAGAATAACCTGTTGGTGTTTACTTGCGAGACCAAGGATATGAAGGGGATAAACCCTAACCTTATCTCCCACAAGTTGATAACCCATCCAGATCACCCTCCTATGAGGCAAAAGAGAAGGATGTTCGCTACAGAATGCCACAAGATCATCAACAAAGAAGTCTAGAGGCTACTGGATGCCAAAATGATAAAAGAGGTGTTCTACCTAGAATGGCTCGCCAACACCATCCTTGCTAAGAAGAAGAATGACAAGTGGAGGGTTTGCGTTGATTACACAGAACTCAGCAAAGCCTGCCCCAAAGACAGTTTTCCCCTTCCAAGGATTGACCAGCTAGTTGATGCGACTACTAGGCACAAACTAATGAGCTTTATGGATGCTTACTCTAGATATAATCAAATCCAGATGTACCTCATAGACTAGGAAAAGACAGCCTTCATATCCGAACGAGGTCTCTATTTCTATGGAGTGATGTCGTTCGGTCTGAAAAATGCTGGAGCTACGTATCAATGTCTGGTAAATAGAATTTTCAGCCCTCTGATCGGTGACACGATGGAAGTCTATATAGATGACATGCTAGTCAAAAGCCAATAGAAAAAGAGCCATATCCAGCATCTGAACCAAGCATTTAACATCCTGAGGCAACATAGGATGAAGTTGAACCCCTTAAAGTGTATCTTTGGGGTCACTAAAGGAAAGTTCTTGGGTTTTTTGGTTTCTTAAAAGGGCATCAAAGCAGATCCCACGCAGATAAAAATTTTAATTGAACTAGAGTCACCGAAGACCAAGAAAGAAATTCAAGGCTTGAACGGAAGGATTGCAGCTCTGAACCAATTCATCTCTAAGTCTACCAATCGATGCCTTCCGTTCTTTAAAGCCTTAAGGGGGAGTAAGGCTTTAGGATGGACCCTAGAGTGTGAAAAAGCCTTTCAAGAATTGAAGCAGTATTTGGCGTCCCCCGAGCTCCTTTCAAAACCAGTCCAGGGAGAAAAACTGCTCCTATATCTTGCGGTTTCAAAAAACGCCGTTAGCTTTTCACTGATTAGACAAGAAAAAAGGAATTCAAAGGCTTGTTTTATATGTAAACAAGGCACTCTTGGACGTTGAGACAAGGTACTCAGAGATCAAGAAATTGGCCTTTGCTCTGATAACCTCTGCTCGGAAGCTCAGGCCCTATTTTCAAGTGCATCCTATTGAGGTCCCTATTGTGTATCCTCTAAAGTCAGTACTCCACAAACCTGAAGTCTCAAGATGACTGATTAAGTGGTCTGTGGAGCTGGGAGAGTTTGATATATCTTTCGTACCACGGACCTCTATTAAAAGGCAAACACTAGCAAATTTTGTTGCTGAATTCACTTCAGTGCTGCACGCTAAAGTAGAAACCAATATGGATACCTTGGTATGGCAACTCTATATCGACGGATCATCTGCCGACAGAGGTTTAGGCATCAGCATAATACTTCAATCCCCCGACAGGCTCATAACTGAGAAGGTGGTCAGTTTGGGGTTTAGAGCTTCAAACAATACAGCTAAGTATGAAGCTCTCATCCTTGGGAAGAAGCTGGCCCTAGAATGTGACGCCTAGAATATCAAAGCATTCTCTGACTCCCAACTTGTGGTAAGCCAAGTCTTGGGAAAATTCTCCACCAAGGATAACAGAATGATCCAATATTCAGAGCTAGTGGGATCATTGAAGCACTCCTTCCATAAGTTCACCATTTAGAAAATTGAAAGGGGTCTGAACTCTAGGGCTGATGCCTTGGAAAATATGGCCTCCCATCTCAAATCGAAAAAGGATTCAACTGTGAGAGTCTCTTACCAGCTAAAGCCAAGCATCATATCATCCAGTACATAAAAGAAGGATCGCTCCTAGAGAACAAACCCAGAACTAGATGACTCCTATCATCTAGTACATAAAAGAAGGATCACTCCTAGAGGACAAAAACCAGGACTGAAGGATTTGAATCAGGGCGGCTCGGTACCTAATCTTAAATGGGAAGCTCTACCGAAGATCCTACACACAGCCTCTCTTGCGGTGCCTATCTCTAGAGGATTCTTAATATGTCATAGCTGAAATACACGAAGGAATTTGCGAAAACCATAATACTGGCTGAACTATAGCCCACCGAGCTCTGACTCAGGGCTACTATTGGCCCAGCATGCTAAAACAGGCCAAAGAGTATGTCCAGAAGTGAAACAAGTGCCAATGATTTGCTTCATATCAGCACCAACCCCACCAAGAGCTCTTCCCTATTGCCAACCCTTGGCCTTTTGCTTAGTAAGGGATGGACATTGTAGGGCCATTACCAAAAGCCTCCCCAAACAAAAGGTATCTACTGGTCGCCATTGATTACTTCTCCAAGTGGGCAGAAGCCGAGCCTCTAACTCACATCACAGTAGTGGAGGTGAAGAACTTCACATGGAAGAACATAGTCTGCAAGTTCAGCATACCTTGCGTCATCATCTCAGATAATGGTATGCAGTTTGCTAGAAAGGTGTTCAAGAACTTCTGTGAAGACTTACACATCAGTCACCACTTCTCCTCACCAGGGCATCCCCAAGCTAATGGGCAAGACGAGGTTACCAACCGCACAATTCTTGACGCCATAAGGAAGAGGTTGTAAGAACTTAAGGGAAGATGGGTCGAGGAACTCCCTGGAGTACTCTGGGCCTACCGTACTACCAGAAGAACACCAACTGCAGAGACACCATTCTCACTTGCATATGGTTCAGAGCCAATTATTCTTGTCAAAATTGGCATGCTAACCTTAAGGACAGTTGCTTTTGACTAGGAAGCCAACGACCACCATCTTACAAAAAACTTAGATCTACTTGAGGAGAAACGTGAACAAGCCCGAATTAGGATTGAAGCCTACTAACAAAGAATGGCCAAGAACTTCAGCCCAGGGCTAATACCTATCCACTTCTAGGTCGGGGACCTCGTCCTAAGGAGAGTGTTCCCAAATAAATTCTCCCCTAATTGGGAAGGGCCTTACAAGGTGACCAAGGTCGTCAGGCCTACAACATATTGGTTGGAAGATGTAACTGGGAAGCCTGGGTAAACTCTTTTTCTACTTTTCAGTACCCCCCTTCAATAAACAGACCCCTAAAAACCTTACAACCATTACAAGTGTTACAGGTTTGGTCCATCTCAAAGACTCTTGAAGGCCTTGTATCTGTTACAAGCACTGAAGGTTTGGTCCTTTTTCAATGAACCAATCCCTAAAAACCTTGCAACCATTGCAAGTGTTACGAGTCTGGTCCATCTCAACGACCCCTAAAGGCCTTGTATCCATTACAAGAACTTTAGGCTTGGTCCATTCTTCATTCAAAAGAGCAATCAAAACGCTAGAGGCACTGGTTATTCAACCTGTCACAATCCATCATTTCTTATAGGGCTAGAACTTGATCTGACTGTAAGCTATAGTCTTAAGTTCTGAAGGCCTCTATTAAAAATCTTGGTTCAATCATGGCTTTCGAAGATCACCACCAGCTTTAATTACGAAGTGTTGGTTTGGTTGTTACACTTGGAGGTCAACACTTGATTACAAGATGTTAAAGATTTCAATTCAGATTCAAAGTCTCTACACTTGATTTAATTACAAGTGGTGAAGCTCTTGATTCAATTACAAGTTTTAAAGATCTGCACCTGATCCAATCACAAGTTATTCTGCTCAGAAGTCAATTATTAGTCCATACTTGGTTTAATTGCAAGTTATGAGGATCAAACTTAAAGTTTTACAAAGCTATGAAATCAAGACTTATTTAAAGTACTGAAGTTCATTGCAAAGTGTGAAAAATTGGTACATCATGGCAATCAGCATATCAACATCTATAGAATCTTACAAGTATGGCTACTCTGGAGATTCTATTGACCAACAATGCTTTGAAATATAAAAGTAATACACAAAAGTTTTGAAGAAGTCAATTTCATTGATAATTAGCCCAAACTTGGGAAAGTTACAAGGAAATAAAACAAAGTACAAAATTTCCTAGTCTATTGCTGGTTCGGAAGTCTCTGGGGCATCATAAATGAGGGAGAACTCGCTTTACACCATAGAAAGATCAGTCTCTTCTTCTTCTTCATTCTCCTTAAATTCAGCACACTGCATCCATATCAGCTTGTTTTGCTGCGTCGGCTGGGGGAAGGTCCGGAGGTGCTTCCTCATCATCATCGTCCCGCACCCCGATCTCACCAGAAGGGACTTCAATGTCGTTAATCCCAATTAGATCAAAGTTTGGGTACTTTACGAGGAGCTTGGCTCTGAAGGTACGGTACCCATGCTCAATCAGCTCTCTACCCATATCCTCGACCTCAGCCTTTATATTAGCCTCGATTTGAGCTCTAGCAGAATTGACAGCGTCTTGGATTTTCTAGAGGAAGGTAGATTGGAAGTCTTCAGACCTCGTTTGGAGGTCTTCCAACTTCAGTGTAAGGGAATCCCGTTCAGACTCTAAGATAGAGTAAGAGTTCGCAACCTCTTTCAATTTCTCCTCGGCTGCAGAGGCGGTGGATTGGGCTGTCCCCATCAGTAGCCTGGCCTCATCCAGTTTGGATTAGAGATTATCAATCAACTCTAAATCCACCGAGGACTCCACAATGGCAGCAAAGTCGTTCATAGTCTGAAGATAAGAAAACAAGTAGGTCAGAATGGATAAAGCTTCAAAGCATAAAAAAGAAAGGAGAAATCAGGGGATGAGTTCTAAGTTACCCTCAATTAGAGGGTCAGCAAGTCCTCGGCAATCTTCTACGCTTTCAAACCTTTATATTTTCTTGGGCCTGAAGCCTAAGACTCGTCAAAAGCCTTCTTTGTGGCTAAGTAACCGGAGTCATCAAGCACAGCAGTAGCAGCAGCCTTTTTTTTGTCCCTTTTCTTTGTAGGGACTGTAGGGGTAGGGGGAAGGGCAGGCTTGGGAGTAGGAGACTCTCTCATATTCTTAGACACTGTTCAATCTGGGGAAGTAGAGAGGAGCCTCCTCCTCTTCACCTGAAGAGGCTGCTTGGTAAGGGAAAAAGTCTCCCCCATCGTCTTCTTCTCGTTCCCTCGTGCCCAGTTGGACATTAGGGACTTTTTCAGATTGCCAACCCTATTTTTTGTCAACCCAGCCTCCATCAGATGCTCAGGAGAGAGAACGGTAGTGTGGGCACGGTTGTTGGTCTGAAGGAGCCTCCGTTACTTGTCTTGAAGGTCAACGGTGAAGATTGACCTCTTCCAAGCCCTTTTATCTACACAGAAGACACAAAGCACAAAAATTAAACAACAGCATGAGATAAAGTAAAAACAAAAGCAAGAATATATCAAGAGGGGGTCTTACCCTTAATCCCAGTACTCTAAGGGAAAGTCGAGGTCTAGCCCTCGTAGTCTTCTAACTCCCATGAAAAAGTACCACTTCTTTCAAGTTTTGTTGGAAGTGGGTGCTAAGGAGAAGGGTCTGAACCCCTTGTCAAAGGACATATAAAATAAGCCCTATGACCTCAAAAACTTCAAATCCTTCAAATGCCCTAAAACCATAAATCCTGATAGATGCCTCTAACTATTGATGTTAAGGTCGGTAGGACAGGTGTTAAAACACTTAAAAAACTCTCTAACTAAGGGGGAAGAGGAAACCTAAGCCCCATCTCAAACCACTCGAGATAGGTGTAGATTTTTCCCTGACCGATGTCAGTAGGGCGATCTAAGGATCCAGGCGCTCTACAAGTTACATTTTGGGGGAAATCGAAAGCAGCCCTCAGAACACCTAGCATGTCCTAAGTAATGGCGTTTTCTCCCTCCTCCCTTTGGGATGGCCTACTAGAGGTTTCCCTCATTACATTTCTAGGCTCGATGAATGCATTTACAATCCTAAGTTCTGGATTAGGAGAAGGGTACTCGACTATCCTATTTTCAGACATAAATTTCATATGGCACAGTCGTCTTAAAAGAGCTTTTTGTGCCATAAACTATGCCTGACATAGCATCGGAGGCCAATATTATGAGAATACAGGGAAAACGGAGAAAGAAAAAGGAGAAGAAGAACAAATAGAATGATTAAAGATAAACCAAACTTGAGATTTAATCAGGGAAAAAAAGTTTCTCACGGCGACGATCTCTTCACTCATTTTTTACTCTGTTAAATGACGGAGTACCTTTTTGAAGCAATGGAAATGATGAAGGGAAGGGCGTATGCATCCCCCCTTTTTCCTTTTTATGAAGGGCTAAATAATGGAGGCCCATTACTCCGAACCGTCACGGCGGTTAGAAGAATGATGGCTTCGAAAGCCCAAATGATGGCTAGCGCAATAAAAGCCACATCAACGGTCATCACAGAAAGCGAAGCAGCATGACGCATGGGCATAACACGTGACTCTTCAAAAACCCTCAGCCTCAGTCACGCAGTGCACTAAACTAAGACTCAAGGGGGAGTAGCTGATATGCCACAAAATGATAGACCAGTCTCCATATGACACGTGTACAAGCAGAGCACCTATGCATACAGACCAACCAAGATTTTCTTATCTAGAACAGACAGACATACAGAGTTCAGAGCCTCTTTCCTCAGAGTCCCACATAACTTCTGGTCTCACATTCAGAACAAGAGATACTGAGCACACGCATAAAGGGGTCCCAAGTTAGTCACCGCCTTGTATGCCCTACCGACCTAGAGATAGGGAAACAGAACGCAATAAGGAAACTACCATTCTTGGATATCTTTCGATCCCTATTTCTACAAGAGGCAAAGGTCAACATGGTACCTGCCATCTTTGGATATCAATCAAATTCCTATTTTTGCGACTCCAAATCCTACTCAACTTGGGAGACCTGCAGTTTATAAATTGAACCCTAAGGTGCGTTTTTCAATTACACTTTCTTAATTACATTCAATTATAGTATTTCTTTCAGTTTTACTAACTTTATCATCGAAGCGGCTACCACAGGAGCCAACCCAGTGGCCCTCTGATCCTATTCTCTAAGTGTTTGACAGACGACAAAGAACGGAGCCCCATTGATCAGAAAGTGCAACATTAGGTGCATTGACTAGAGATTCAACATGGGCAAAGTAAAGAACATTACTACAATTTTTTTTATAACTAATGGGAATGTATGTGAGTTTGATGTGATTAGGTTTTGACTTTTCATTGTATAAAGATTGACCTCTCTTTTAAGTATTCTAGAGATCATCTGATGGGCATCATGGTGGATCGAGTCTTAAAGATCCTTTACAAGTTCCAGATGGGCCAATCGCAAGGTCGAGAGCTAAGAAGTTAAATGCACAAAAATGCTAATTGGGTGATTTTCGTACAGTTTCGACGTCGCTTCGTAATCTGAGCATAACTCTCTCATCCAAGCTCCGATTGAGATGATTCAAGATACAATGGAAATCCAAGAAATATTTCTACAAGTTTCATGTTTTGAGTTTTCCGAGATTCAGGCTGTATAAAGATCAAAATGGGGTGTGAAGTTGTTGTACCTATACTGATGACGTTTTTGGCTGCGCGAAATTCTAACTTAATTAGTGGATTTGTTTTATTATTTTTAATCGGTAGTTTAGGATGTTTTCAACCTGAAGATGTTCAGCCCATATCTTTTATTTAATGTAGGCCTTATTCGGCCCTAGAGTTTCACAGAGTGTTTTAAAAAGAACTTGTAGCCGCATTTGGTAGGGAGATGATTATTCAGTAAATTTTTGGAGAGTGTTTTCTCTACGGTTCTTTGAAGAACTATATGAACTTATCGGGATTTCCCATGGCGTTCACCAACGACTTATCAAACGGATTTTGACCACCGTTTGTGGCGTCTTCCTTATACCGAGGTTCTTGTTTCGCACTAAACAACGGGTTGAGGTTATATATATCGAGGTTCTTGTTTGTTGTAAACAACGGGTTGAGGTCATATATACCGAGATTCTTGTTTCGCACTAAACAACGAGTTGAGGTCATATATACTAAGGTTTTTGTTTGTCATAAACAATGGGTCGAGGTCTTCCATTCAAATTTGATTGTAGAATGGTCTTAGGTTCCTTTTCGTTGTCGGGTCTCGTTATTCTTGGTGAGGTTCGCATCATTATCCACTCAAACCTGTATAATATACCCATTGCATATAAGATATTTTCATTT
The DNA here is from genome assembly GCA_008638375.1 of Nyssa sinensis. Classification (NCBI taxonomy): domain Eukaryota; kingdom Viridiplantae; phylum Streptophyta; class Magnoliopsida; order Cornales; family Nyssaceae; genus Nyssa; species Nyssa sinensis. The sequence continues at coordinate 17,742,816 of CM018040.1, forward strand.
GGAGGCATACTCCAAATTATTCTCTACTGATAAACGATTCCAAGTATAGTAGAGTGTTTCTCATCACCAAATTGATTTGCAAAAAGATCATAATAAACCGTAGGATCCATATTTTCCATAACTTTCATTGATTTTCCTTGTTCTTTGTCAATAGTTATTTGTCCATCTACAGATTCAACACATATTGCAAAGACTTTGATGGGCTTGACTTAAAAAGCTGAATTTAGAATGGAATTATCATCAACCAAGATTACTGCACCAAGGAATTCTCCCCAAAATGTATTCTGCAGCAGATGAACACTTATGATGGTAATAGACCAACAACAGTGTACACAAATAGAAAAATATACCAAGAACCAATAGCTATATTATTTGCTATGTTTATCATCTAAATTTAACTTCAATAGTCAAATAAGGGCTGCAATGGGTTGAAAAAAAATGGATTATATGCAACTTTTGAATAATATTTAATTTGGTTTTTCGTGAAAAATAAATATAATGTTCAACTTGAGGTTTTAGAAACTCTTAATATTTTTTTTTTTGAATTAAAGAAGTTCTACTCTTATCATTATATTTTAATTAACATGCATTTTGTAATCCATCCGGCAACCTTGATCGTAGAAATCCATTATGGAAATTTTATTTTAGTATAACGATGGGAGGAGAGGGACTTCTACCTAGTTTTATGTACGTGCATGTGCTGATCTTTGAACCTAAGTCACGTCTGTAGAAACTACCATCTCGAATTGGACCTCGATCCCGACAAGTGATCCTAAAGACTGATACATCCAAGATAATTATAACATGATAATAGGTTAATTGTAATGCAGTGTATAAAACAACTCAATTGAAACTTACTTCTAATTTCTCAAAATTAAATTTATTTTTAAATTGTTGATATGTGTTTTTACCTGTTAAATCACCAATTTCTTAAGCTGATAGAGAATTGGCCTAACAATGTATATCACACTTTTTTAACACCCTCCCTAACTTGTAACCCTGTCTTGTATGGGGAGAATAGAGACAGGGTGAGATAAAATTAACCCTAATGTAATAGGGTGAGAAATTAAGAGAGGCTTGAACCCAAGACCTATTAGAACCGAAGCTTTGATACCATGTTAAATCATCAATTACTTTAAAAGTTAAGTTGCTTGAAAATAGTTCCAACAATGTATATCAAGTTATTTTAACATTACCAATCAGTTGCTTTATAGTTAGAGATAAATTCATCAAAATTAATCGCAAAAGTGCTATGCAATCATCCAAAAAAAAGATAGGTAAAAGATATAAAAAAATATTGAGAATTCCAAAAAAAAAAAAAATTATAGCAAAAAGTAAAAAATACCATTTTTTTTATATAATAGACACAAACCTGTACAACCAATATATTAGGAGTACCATGATCCCTAACAAATAATTAACTGTATGAATGACAAAAGCAAAAACATGCAACTTCTATTAAATAAAAAATAAATTCAAGAAGACTTACCATGATTCATAGTGCTTTTCAAATATAGTGAGAAATAAGAATCATATTTCTTGTAAAAAAAAGATTGAGACCCACTTTTTATAAAAAGTCCAATCAAAATGGAATAGCAAAAAAAAAAAAAAAGGAATACAAATAACGTCAAATATATCTATTTTATTATCAAACTTATCTAATTTTTATTATCTTAAAACAAAATTGGGCTAATTGGTCTTAAGTCTCTGGACAAGCTGATACATTATTTTAAGGTCCACTCTTTTTTCAAGTGTAAGATAAAGGACACGTTTGTTTTAAAATTTTAGCTAAAGTCCATCTCGATGACATGGCACTCATAATTTTTTTTATGAATAATAATAATGCCCTAATGTAATTTCAACACATACCATACAAAATTGTGAAACTCTTTATCACGATCCTATCAGTGCTTGCCCTCTTTTTTCCTTTCTTAATCACAATTCTTATCAAACCAAAAAAATTTGTAAAAGCATATATGAACATCAACAGACCATCATCGATGGGAAGTCTCTACCAACACAGATCGATCAACACTCTCATCATTGGTAAGCAGATTTACTTCCGTCTTGGTCAATCTGCCATCTCACCATCACCACCATGCTCTGGTCTCCCTTCCCTCACAACCACACTATTGCACAACTAACCACTGCCAAATGTTGCTTCTAGTCATTATCTACTATTCTCAAGATCAAACTTCATGAATGAATATAATGGTTTGCATCAGGTATGCTCGACCAACCGAGAACTCTATGAATGCCCCATGTCGAGATTTTTGGCCGAAAAATCACCACCAATGTCATTAAACCCCCTGTTTCGTTGTTGACCACCCTAGCCATTACAATCATTGAAGTCAGAAATTCACAGGTTAATAATTAACGAAGGGGGAAATAGGTTTGGTTTAATGTTGGTTCTTTGGTCCATGACAAAGGTTGTTTGGTTCATTGATTCATTTGGTCAGGTAAATGTATTGAAAGAGTTCACTAAATCAAACATTACTATATATTCACTAAATTTTACTGTGTATAAAAATGTAAATTTTACAATATAATGAGTTCATTTTTTCCTATATTTTCCTATTTATTTGATGATTTTCTCCCCTGCTCTATTTTCTTGTTAATTTATTGGTTTAATATAGTTAATTTTCACTTTGATTTTGGAATTCAACAAAAATTTGATTTCTTTTTGAAGAAAGTAAAATTTTACCTTTATTGAGTTTTTAGTAAAAGGTAAAATATTACTGTCCAGAATGTGATTTTTTTTCCTCAAATTTTCTTACGTAATATGAATGTTATTTGATAGATCTTGATTAGAGTCCAAATATATAAATTTTATTAAAAACAGATTGATAAATTACAAGTTATTGAATTTTTAAAATTTTGCACAACTTTTTTAAGACATATCAGGTTTCACGATCCCAGGTTTGGTAACTTTATATATTGATGGTATTTTAGTCACAAAAAAAATAAGAGACCTCAAGATAATTTTGTTTAAGCATGGACTTTAAAATAATTTTACTATTTTTTTAGGACCTTTCACCGAATCGCCCACAAAAATTCCACGATGGACTATAGTTATATGATGGATTCCAAAAATTGGCAGTAAAAAACTTGGCTTATACCTTGGAGGGTATTTTTGTCAACAAAAATGTAAAACACTCTTTGAGAAAACATCTGTAGTTTTATATATATATATATATAGTGTGTGTGTATATATATATATATATATAAACCATCTCAGTTGTTCAATCATACATAATGTTGATCTTTCGTTGGGATGATTCTATATTGATTGAACTCATAAGATATCTAACAAACAAGCATAAATGCATATAACATTATTTTGATTACTACTTGTACTACAATACTAATTAACAAAATATGATGTAAAAGACCATATTGATTGATGTCAAAAGGATTTTGACGAGTGTAGATAAAAGTTATGAAATGATATTTTAGTTACATACTTCACTTGATTGAACCATGTTTTATAGTAGAAATTCATATTTGCGTATTTCATGCATTGAAATTGAGAGGCTTTGATACCAATTGAAAGAATACTTTACGAAAGTTAACATACATATTGATGCTGCACTTTTTGGCCCACGTGTAATCCAAACTCGGCTCCCTGAAGAACACTCAAAGAAAAAGATCAGAGAACCATCGGATTGGCTCCGGCAGTAGCTGCTCCGATGCTTAAGTTAATAAAACTGAATTGAAAGACTGTAATGAAAGCCAAATAATGAGTATGAAAATAAAGCGTACCTTTAGGGTTTAATTTATAGGCTATGGCTTTCCTAAGTTGATTAGGATTTGGAGCCATGATAGTAGGGATTCGATCATCGGAGATAGCTGTTACCTGTTGGACCTTGTATCAAAAAAATAGAAATAACCATGTGTGGCAGTTTCCTTATAAAAGACTGTTTCCTTATTCTCTGCTCAGCAAATGTTAAGGCGGTGATGAGCCCTTGATAGCGGAGAGTTATTCTGAAAGTCCGTCTTCGGACCTGTAAGTTCGGCAAGAATGTGGATCTGCTCTGGAGGTATGTGCTCGGCCTCCTTAAGTTCTGTAAGCCTGCTTTGAACTGGCCGAGCATGAGCTGAATTGTAAGTATACGTGTCAAGTAATGATTGGTCGTGTCATTTTGTGGTATATTAGTTACTCCCCCCCAAGCCTTAATTTGAGATAGAAGCGTAACTAAGGCTGTGACTTTCAAGGAGGCCACGTGTTTCATCCTTTCCTATTCTAAGACGACTGCTAGCGCATCATTTAATGATCTGCTTCGTTGTTTGGGCTCTCGAAGCCACCCCAACCGTTGCGACGATTTGACTGTGTGGTCTTTGTGGTTCTTAGGTGTCTATATATGCGGGAAGATGGTAGACTTTTCACCCATTCCCCATCCCTTTTTCTTTTAAGATGCTATTTTACCATGGTGATCAAAATTTTTGTAGACGCCACCGCCGTCCGGAGCTTCCCCCTGTTGCCACTATTCGGGCTTTATCTACTCTCGACTTTTTATTTTTTTTCTTCTTAGTTTGCCGCTTTAATCTCAATCAGGGAATTCCTCACTTCCTTAAGCTCTTTCTCGGCAGCTAGACCCTGATGGCTCGCCTCTACCGAACTTGCTGACCAAGTTACTAAAGTTACATTACTTAGAAGGCAGTTTTACAGAACTAATAGTGCGTAAATATCTTTGCCTATCTCAATCATAGGTCCGAGGGAATGAAGCCCACTTAAACGCTACCGAGCAGGGGGACTTGGGACAGTACCTAGTCAACTTAGCATTTATAAAAACCTACAAAATTTTTAGAGTATTTTAATTTGGCAGGTCCTTGGGTATTGTGAAAATCTACTTTGCTTGCTTTCAGAATATACAAATGAAACCACTTATGGAAGGCAGTAAGCAACAGTACTCAGAAAATTGCTCAATCTCGGAAAGATCACAGTTTACAAAAAGTACACCAGAAATAAAGAAAAAATGCTCAGTCTTATTGATAATCCGGAATAAGTTACATCAAGCTTGGAGAGCCTACAACAAAAGCAAGATACAGAAACAAAAAGGAATCCTAGACTACAGCTTAATCAGACAAAAGGTCGCTGGTCTGCTCCATTTCATCATCACTGTCCACAAACCCCATTTGAAAGGAAGGAACCCTCCTTCGTTCTCCTCAAATTCAGCATGGCGCCTTGGCCAGCTTAAGCAAGGGTCTTTGCTAAGAACAGAATGAGAGGAGGCACTCCACCATCATCTTCATCATCAACAATCCAGGCCTCAGTGGAATCAAGGGAGTCCACTGCTTGGCAGGGAAGTCCTGGCTTGATACAAAGATGGACAAGAGGACCACTACCTCCGCCGACCTGGCCCGGTAACAAAGGCAAAATACTGGACTGTTCCCAACCACAATTTAGTCGCATCTGACTTAAAGTGAAAATCATCAATCATCTTCGAACCCTTGATGACAACAAAACCCTACACAGATCATCGAAGTATACAAGTTAGTAAAACAAAAAACATATATCCATACACATGTGCATATATATATATATGTATATAATGCCTTCACTAGGCACGAGGTAGAAGGAGGAGATCAGCGCATTCCAGGCCTCCCTTGTTCTGAAGGTCGATGAAGCTAAGGTTGAGATTGAGGTCAGGATGAAGACCGAGCTAGAGAAGATGGGGTATAGGTTTGTGCAGTTCGGTTATAACAACTTCAAATCCAAGCTTCTTGCTAAGTTCCCAAACATTGACCTGTCGGGTATTAATGAGGAGGATGGCGATGAGGAGGATGATGATGGTGATGATGATGATGATGGTGATGATGCGTCTACTAGTCCTTTAGTTTAGGAAAGAAAATATTTTGTAGTTCTTCTTTTCCTTTTTGTAACCCATCACTACAATAACAATATATTCTCTTCAGAGCTTTTTGCCTTTTTTCTTCATTGAACATTTGTAACCTTTGCGGTTTGATCAAGCATTGTCCAAAGTACCACTGTTTTGTAGTGTACAAATGGGTTTCGACCTTTAAAACTTGCAATTGACATAGGTAAACTTGTTCGGGGAACAAATATCATTCTTCATTCGGCCACGGATGATGATGGGCTGACTTCCGAGCTTTATGACTTGTAATAACTTTGAACCAAAGTGTAACAATAAGCAAATAAGCCCGACTCTTGAAATTGGAGGGGTTTCGTATCATGAACTTGCTCTGAGCAATAAGGACGGTAGTCAATACAGGAACTAACCAACCAAAGCTTAGTTGCCGAACAGAAAGTCTTGTAGTAATATGTCACTTTAACTACTCAGAGCTTAACCTGAGCTTAACTGCCGAACAAAAAGACTCGTAATAAAATGGAGAAAGATCCTTGATAGTCAGTACCCTTTTTCAGAACTCATTGATAAGAATTTGAGCAATTAGAATCACAATTGTTGGTTTGAATGAATACTCTCAGTCATGTAGCTGAGCAGCTGGGTTTGATCCCTTCCCCTTTGTTCTGAGAAATAACCATGTAACTTTGATGAGATGGGCCAGACATGAAGGTCGGTACATTGAGATGGTCCAGACACGAGGTCTATATATTGAGATGGACCAGACTTGAGGTCTGTACATTTTGATGGACCAGACATGAGGTCTGTACATTTAGATGGACCAGACTTGAGGTCTGTACATTAAGATGGAGCAGACTTAAGGTCTGTACATTTAAATGGACCAGACTTGAGGTCTGTACATTAAGATGGACTAGACACGAGGTCTGTACATTAAGATGGACCAGACACGAGGTCTGTACATTGAGATGCACCAGACTTAAGGTCTGTACATTTAGATGGACCAGACATGAGGTCTGTACATTAAGATAGACCAGACTTAAAGTTTGTACATTTAGATGGACCAGACATGAGGTCTGTACATTTAGATGGATCAGACTCAAGGTCTGTACATTAAGATGGACCAGACACGAGGTCTGTACATTAAGATGGACCAGACACGAGGTCTGTTCATTGAGATGGACCAGACTTAAGGTCTGTACATTTAGATGGACTAGACATGAGGTCTGTACATTAAGATGGACCAGACTCAAGGTCTGTACATTAAGATAGACTAGACACGAGGTCTGTACATTAAGATGGGCTAGACACGAGGTCTGTATATTGAGACGAGAACACTTTATAGAATATTTGAAATGAAAAATTTCTTTATTGATAATACTTTCGTAAGTGTTCCGTGTTCCAAGGTCTGGGAACAGGTTTCCCATCCATGCTCTCTAACCAATAAGTGGTCGGTCTCATTGTTTTGGTGACTCTATAGGGGCCCTCCTAGTTGGGTGATAACTTTCCCATGGTGGGATCTCTGGTGTTCTGAAACACTCTTCTTAGGACAGAGTCTCCAACTTGGAAGCTGGCAGGTTTAAGCCCTAGTTTTGAGCGGCTAACCATCCTGTGCTGATATGCCTCCATCCTGACCACAACTTGCTCCCTTTTCTCTTTGAGCAAGTCCAAGTTTTTTACGAGTTGCTGGTTATTGGTCTCTTCGTTGAAAGCTTCAGTCCTTAGGGTAGGCATGCCGATCTCAACAGGGATCACTGCTTCGGTGCCGTAGGGGAGTGAAAAGGGAGTTTCTGATGTCGGAGTTCTCCTTGTTGTTCTGTAGGCCCAAAGTACTCCAGGGAGTTCTTCAACCCATTTTCCCTTAGCTCCTTCTAGTCTCTTCTTAAGAGCATCAAGGATTGTTCGGTTAATGACCTCTGCTTGCCCATTGGCTTGGGGATGACCAGGTGAGGAGAAGTGTTGATTAATATTCAGGTCTTGGCAGAACTTTTTGAATGTCTTACTAGCAAACTGCGTGCCGTTGTTTGAGACGATCACGCGAGGTATGCCGAACCTGTAGACTATATTCTTCCAAGTGAAACTTTTGACTTCCTTCTCTGTAATACGTGTTAGTGGCTCTACTTTCGCCTATTTTGAGAAGTAGTCGATAGCTACTAATAGATATTGCCTGTTCGGCGTGGCTTTAGGCAATGGGCCTATGATGTCCATTCCCCATTGTGCAAAAGGCCATGTGTTTATGATAGGGATGAGTTCATGACGGTGCTGGTGTTGGTAGGGGGCGAACCTTTGGCATTTGTCACACTTTTGAGCATATTCTTTTGCCTCCCTTAGCATTCCAAGCCAATAGTAGCCCTGTGTTAGAGCTCGGTGCACTATGGTTCTGCCCCCATTATGATTTCCACATATTCCTTCATGAATTTCTGCCAGGATGTACTGAGACTCTTCTGGAGCCAAGCATTTTAACAATAGTTGAGAATAAGACCTTCGATAAAGCCTCTCATTCATGACAAGGTACCGAGCTGCTCTGATTCAGACTCTTTTTGCCTTATTCTTCTCTTCTGGGAGGAGCCCTTCCTCTAGGTACTGGAGGATAGGAGTCATCCAGTTTTGAGGCTGTTCTGTAATTTGGGCGACCTGGACTTCTTTGATGCTAGGCCTTGGCTGATGGGAGATTCTTAGTGTTGAGTCCCCTTCTGACTTCATATGGGATGCCATGTTTGCCAAGGCATCAGCTCTGCAGTTCTGACCCCTTTTTATTTTTTGGATTGAGAATGCTCGGAAGGAGCGTTTCAACAAGTTGACCAGTTCTGAGTACCAAAGCATTCTTTCATCTTTGACAACAAATTCTCCCTGAACTTGGCTGAGCACTAATTGGGAGTCAGAAAAGACTTCGAGGTTTTGAGCCTCACATTCTTGTGCTAGCCTCATCCCTAGGATAAGGGCCTCGTATTCAGCTTCGTTGTTAGAGGCTTTGAACCCTAGGCTAACTGCCCTTTCCGTTATGAGCCCATCAGGGGATTGTAATACCAATCCAACACCAACACCTCGGTCGGTAGACGACCCATCAATGTACAGCTGCCATGTCCTTGAATTTTCATAAAGTTGTGCTCTGTCTAGTAGTGTTGGGGTGAACTTGGCAACAAAGTCTGCCAAGGCTTGCCCTTTAATTGAGTTCCGTGGAACATAGGATATTTTGAACTCCCCTAGTTCCACTGACCATTTGACTAATCGTCCTGATACCTCTGGTTTCCTCAATACTGACTTCAAGGGATAAGCAGTTGGAATTTCTAAGGGATGAGCTTGAAAGTAGGGTCTGAGCTTCCACACAGATACTATAAGTGCAAGGGCCAGTTTCTCAATCTCGGGGTACCTCTTTTTTTGTGTTTAACAGTGCTCTGCTGACATAAAATATGGGCCTCTGCACGCCCTTGTCTTGCTTGACTAGTACAAAACTGACAGCGTTCTCGAAGACTGTAAGGTAGAGAAGTAGCTTTTCCCTTTAGATCGGCTTTGACAAAAGCTCAGGTGAAGCTAGGTACTCCTTCAGTTCCTGAAAGGATTTTTCACATTCGTCAGTCCATTGTAGAGCTTTGTTACCTTTTAGAGCTTTGAAGAATGGTAGGCAACGATCAGTGGATTTGGAGATAAATTTGCTCAGAGCTGCTATTCTGCCATTTAGAGCCTGAATGTCTTTCTTGGACCTTGGGGACTCTAGTCTAATCAGGGCCCCAATTTGGGTGGGGTCTGCCTCTATACCTCTTTGAGAGACTATGTATCCCTAGAATTTTCCCTTTGTTACACTAAAGGTGCATTTCGAGGGATTGAGCTTCATCTTGTACTGCCTTAGGATGTTAAACGTTTGAGCCAGGTGCTGGAGGTGACTGCTCTTCTGTAGGCTTTTGACCAGCATATCATCAATATAGACTTCCATGGTACTACCGATCAAAGGGCTAAACATCTTATTAATTAGATGTTGGTATGTGGCCCCAACATTTTTTAGTCCAAATGGCATCACTCTATAACAATAGAGACCTCGTTCGGTTATGAATAATGTTTTTTTCCTGATCAGAAGGGTGCATTTATATTTGATTGTATCCTGAATAGGCATCCATAAAGCTCATAAGTCCGTGCCCTATAGTAGCATCGATTAACTTATCTATCCTCGGTAGAGGAAAGCTATCTTTGGGGCAAGCCTTGTTGAGGTTTGTATAGTCGACGCAGACTCTCCACTTGCCATTCTTCTTTTTAACCAGAACAGTGTTAGCTAGCTAATCAGGATAGAATACCGCTCATATCATGTTGGCATAAACTAGCCTTTGGACCTCATCGTTGATGATCTGGTGTCGCTCTAGAGTGAGTGGTCTTCTCTTCTGCCTTATTGGTGGATGGTTTGGATCTACCATCAATTTGTGAGTGATGATTTTTGGATCTATTCCTTCCATATCCTTTGTTTCCCAGGCAAACACGGAAAGGTTTTTCTTTAAGAATTTGATCAACTCATCCTACTTGGCAAGTGTCAGGTCGGGGCCTATTTGCAGGTAATGCCCCTGGTCTTCCGAGCTGACCAGGACTTTAATGGGTTCCTCTATGGGGTTGGCCCTGCTGTCCCTTTTTCTAGGGCTTAGTGGCTCGTCAATCTTGGAGGGACAGTCTTCTGCCTCGTGATAGTAGGAGTGGATTGGATCCCCACATTCATGGGCATGCAGCAATTGCTATTTGGGGCCCTTGGCCTTGAGTGCGAGAGCATGGCATTCTCTAGAGGTTGGTTGGCATCCTCTGATAGAGTAGACAATCTAATCGTGGACGTACTTTAGGTATTGGTGGAGGGTTGATGTGACTGCTCCCATCTCATGTAGCCAAGGCCTCCCAATTATAACATTGTAGGGGGATTTGACATTCAAAACCATGTATTCAGTTACTGTGGTCTTTTGTCCGTTCCCTTCTCCTACAGTGGTGGCAAGATCAATCCTTCCCAATGGAGTGTTGAGATTCTCATCAAAACCTGCCATGATTACACCAGTGGGCTTAATGTCACTGGGGTTGAGCTTCATCTGCTTGAAAGGGTCATAGAACAAAACGTTATTCGAGCTCCCAATGTCCACAAGGACTCTTCGGATCTCAAAGTTGGCAATTTTGAGGGAGATAACCAGGGCATCACTATGAGGACAATGTACCCCTACAAGGTCTTGATCCGAGAACTGAATTTCTGGTACAGGCCTTAACCTTTTTTCCACGTTAGAGATCTGTATGATGTTGGGAGTAGCCCTGGCCTCCCGAGCATAACGTTTCCTTGATCTGTTGGAAGTCCCAGTCATAGGGGAATCTGCATGTAGGACAAATATTACTTGGTTGTTCTGCCGTGGAGGCTCATTTCGTCCTTCCCTTTGTTCCTGTCTCTGGTCGGGCTTCCTCTGTTGGGGCCGCTCATCACGGGGGTTCTGCTCTCCGTCCTGCTTGATGAACTCCTATAGTCGTCCCTTCTTGATTAGTTGTTCAATCTCATGTTTGAGAGCCTTACAGGTGTTAGTTGTGTGCCCACGGTCTTTGTGAAAATCACAATACTTGGTTTGATCTCGGTAGCTGGGGTCACCTTTCAAAGGCTCTGGCCATCTCAGGTTTTCTCGAGATCTTACTTGCTTCAGTATGTTGTATGGAAAGGTGTTTAGAGGAGTAAAATTATTGAACTCTCTTAGCCTAGAATTATAGGAAGTTCTGGGTACCCCCATTTTTTTTGGGCTTCTGGCTCTCTTCCTAGCCGAGCTAGGGTTCTTCCTTTGGTCGTCGTTCCTCTGACTGTCTTTCTTCTGGTCGTCTTTCTGGGCTTGTTCCTTAATCTTTCTAGAAGTGTCTTTGGCTTCCTCCAAGTTAATGTGCTTCCTTGCTCGATCTATGAGTGCTGCCATGTCCGTAGGGGGATTTTTTGTCAAAGAGTCTCTAAAGCCTCCTTGTGCAAGGCCAGAAGCCAAAGCAGCTACAAGGAAACTGGGGCTGTAGTCTGTAACCTCACAGAGTTCGGCGTTGAAACGTGCAATATACCCTCTGAGGGATTCTTCCTTTGTTTGCTTTATGTTTAACAAGAATTCAGGACCCTTCCTCAACCTCCTACTAGTCATGAATTTGTCCAAGAATCTTCTGTCAAGCTCATAGAAACTAGTAACTGAGTTCGGCGGGAGGTGATGGAACCACTTCAGAGCAGTGCCATTGAGGCTGGTTACGAATGTTCGGCATAAAAAGGCGTCAGAAATGCTGTGTAGGGCCATGGTGTGCTGGTAGTGGGAGAGGTTGTCCCTTGGATCCCTTGTCCCATCATAAGGAGTGAATTTTGGGACAACGAATTTCTTGGGTCTCTCCTCAGCCATGATAGCATTAGTGAATGGAGTGACAAACCTGCCGAGCTGCCTTGCCAATTCGTCTTGTTTTGGGGGGTTTTGAGCACCTCTCATAACAACAGTGCGGTCCATTGATTCTGCAACTTCCTCAGCTCTTAGTGATCCTCTTGGCAAGATAGGCTACTGCGAGTCAGGCCTTGCAGCTTCAGGACCTACATGGACAGGATGACCTCGACCCATTACTAGGGGGTTGTTCTGATTCTCCTGGGCTGGTGGTGCATGAGCTACTTATGGTTGAGACTCTTGTGGTACAGGGTTTACTCTTGAAGCCCCAAGAACTGGAACCCTAGTGGTGCTTCGGTAATGGACCTTTAGGATAAAAGCTGGTACCCCTCTACCGGCGACTGCTAATGGTTGGGGATTTCCATGAATGTGGACAATAGTAGGAGGCTATGCCTCCTAAGTGTTTGTATTGATAGGTGGATTCTGAGGATTAGTTTGATGACTCTGGGTGAGCATTGCTAGAGTTCTAGACATGGTCAGAAGTTGATCCTGCAGCAACTGGTTCTGCCGCTTGACTTCGGCAAGCTCTTGTTGTACGGGATCATTCACTCGTCCTCTTCCTCATCCAGCAAGCGGTTGAGGTTGAGGGTTCTAAGGATTTTGAGTATTCTTTCTTGGCCGGAGATTGGGAGCCATAATCCTTTAGAAAAAGGAGAATGATTTTTGAATCAGTAGAGCACTTGGTGATTGTCGTTTCCCACAGACAACGCCAAACTGATGCTGCACTTTTTGGCCCACGTATAATCCAAGCTCGGCTCCCTGAAGAACACTCAAAGAAAAAAATCAAAGGACCACCGGATTGGCTCCGGCGGTAGCCACTCCAATGCTTAAGTTAATAAAACTGAATTGAAATACTGTAATGAAAGCCAAATAATAAACATGAAAATAAAGCGCACCTTTAGGGTTTAATTTATAGGTTGTAGCTTGCCTAAGTTGATTAGGATTTAGAGCCATGATAGTAGGGATTCGATCATCGGAGATAGCAGTTACCTTGTATCAAAAAATAGAGATAACCATGTGTGGCAGTTTCCTTGTAAAACACTATTTCCTTATTCTCTGCTCGGCAGATGTTAAGGCGGTGATGAGCCCTTGATAGCGGAGAGTTATTCTGAAGGTCCGTGTTCGGACCTGTAAGTTCGGCAAGAATGTGGATCTGCTCTGGAGGTATGTGCTCAGCCTCCTTAAGTTCGGTAGGTCTGCTCCGAACTGGCCGAGCATAAGCTGAATTGTAGGTATACGTGTCAAGTAATGATTGGTCTTGTCATTTTGTGGTATATCACATATCATTCTTTACGAAACTTAACATAAATATTATCTTGAACTCAATTTGATACATGAAAATAACATGAATTTCATTAACAAGTACTTACCTTGATCCACGATGCTATGGAATTACTTTGAGATAGAGAAGCCTTCAAACATGTGATCTTGACCTTCAAGTTCTTTATTTGTATAAGATCTTCATATCACTTCTCTCTCTCTCTCTCTCTCTCTCTCTCTCTCTCTCTCTCTTTTCGTGACGAGAGCCTTATTGTGGTGTTAGTATTAAGTTTTCGGATGGAGAGTATGGTTTGGGATCTTACACTATTTATACTAGTTGTATTTCCGTCAAAGACCTTAATGTATTAAGAAGGCCATTAATTAAATCATAAATTGGAACAATGTATCTCCCAAATTCATGTTAACATACATTGTGTATCTACTACATTCATATTGAGATACATAATATATTTTTCAAAAAAATGTATTGATTCTTTGTCTTTTAGTCTTTAGAGATATATTCATCACTTCCCATTTATCAATACACTTTTAGTTTTCCATACAATATATATATATATATATATATATATTGAAATACATTCATCAATAATTAGTCACCATTTAATTAATGTATCTAGTCTAAACATGCATAGGCTATATTAAGTGAATAAAAACTAATAGAATTTTTTGGATTGCATTTTTTCTAATACACTCATCAACGAGTAATATGGCATTATACTCTAATAGCTAGCAAACACTAACAGCTTGTTTAGAAGTTTTGAAGAGAAATGAAAAGAAAATAAAAGAAAGTATTCATCTTGTTTGAATATTTGGAAGAAAAATTAAAAAAAAAAATCATTATTTTTTATTTAAATAATTGTGAGAAAGAAAAAAAAGAAAAAAAAAGAAAATAGTTATTGTTATTTGATAGTTTTACTTTTTTTTATTTGACACTTGTTTAATTTTTATAAATCATTCATTTAAATATATTTTTAGTATTTAAAAAAATTCATTAAAATTTTTTTCTTCTCTTTCTAAATTTCTCCGCTTTTAAAAAAATTGAAGAAGCTAATATTTTCCTTTTCTCTTCGCCATAAATATCCAAACGGAAAAGTGGTAATACTATTTGAATCTTTTCTTTTCGCTCTAAATCATTCCATCCATACGAGTTGTACCAACAAAAAGTGCCAGCTGCCCATCATCGAAGCCCAGTACCCAAACGAGCCTCTAGAAATCTATTTAATTGGGGCGAGGCAAATCCGAGCCGCGCAACTTCGCATTGTGACAATCATCGCCCTTTCAGATGCCAATGTCAAAGAGCTCTTGTTTTGGCTCAAAGCTTAACTTTGTCAGCAAGCGGACGGCACTTTGTTCTTACCTTGAAATGCCATTAGCAATCCCATTCGACATTCACGAGGTTTCCTCGACACGATTTTTTTAGTGTTTGTCTTCGTCTTGGAGTTCCTCTTCTTCTCCGCCTTCACCTTTATTTTATGATATTTCAGGATTTACAGTGATGAGAGCTCTTCTTCTTCTTCTTCTTCTTCTTCTATAAGTATTAGCTCTGTATCACAACTCAATGCTCTTCCATTGGCTCTCTTGATTGAAGGTGGTTTTATGCCAGAAGTTTTTCGATATCTGTGTTCAGCTAAATAAGGTCAGTTTTATTTTCATCATCTAATTCTTTTTGTTTGTTTACTCTTCATATGATTATTAATCTCCCTCAAGTTGAATTCACTTCCAGTTCACTTTCAAAACCGATGTGCAAATCAGTGTTGATCAATATATTTAAATAATTTGGGATTTCCTTGGAAAAGAATAAAAAAAAATTACAAATTGTGTTCTTAGTAACTTCTGCCTATTCATATTTCTGATTTCTTAATGTCATATCGTTTGGGGAAAAGTACAAATGAGTCCTATTTTTATCACCCAAGGACCAATAAGTCCTATAATATTATTACCAATAAGTTCTACTTTTTTCATAAATGATTACATATAAGTATATGTTTGAATTCCAAAATTACCTACTTGATTTGAAATTACAATTTTTCTATTCAGTTCCAAAACAGAATGTCTTTAGTCACAAATTATTAAATGATATTTTAAAAAATTTAGTTTTTTTTTTTTTTTCATATTTACAAATTCAAATCACATAATATTTTAACTTCCTTCATTAGTCAGCATTAAGCCCGTTCCTTTTTATTCTAGTAATGGATGAGATGACTAGGCATATACAAGATGACGTCCCATGGTGTATTTTTTTTGCCGATGATAAAAGATTCAAGATAAGTAACGCAAAAACTGAATATCTTGTGAGTAATTTTAGTAAAATTAGTAGTACAAATAGGGAGGTAGTGAAAATTGAAAATCAAGAGTTAATAAGTTAAAAACTTCATTATCTAGGTTCACGTATTTATCAGGAGGGAAAAATTGAAGATGACGTTACTCATAGAATTAAAGCAGAGTACGTTAGGAGGAGAAGTGCGTTAGGGCTATTTTGTCATCGGCGTATACTTTTAAAGTTTAAAAAGTAAATTTTATGTAACAGTTATTAGGCCAACCATGTTGTATAAAACAAAATACCGGACAGTTAGGAAATGAGTGTAGCCGAAATGAGTATGTTAAAATAGATGTGCGGTATGACAACAAATGAAAAAATTAAGAATGAACATATTGGTACCATTCGTAAGATGGTAGGAGTAGTACCTATAAGAGATAAGATGAGAGGCCATCAGCTAAGGTGGTATGATCATGTTTAATGAAAATCAATAATTGTAGCAATAAGGAATAGTGACAAGATTAATATTGAGGGCCATGCTAGGGGGCAAGGGAGGCCAAAATTAAGTTTAGTAGAAATATTTAAAAAAGATATGATAACGGGGTGGTTTAACCGAAAGAACGACCTTAAATAGAAAAGAATGGCAAGATAGGATTCATGTAGCCGACTCTAAATAATTAGGATAAGGCTTTATTGAGTTGAATTTAACTTCCTTTATTAATTTATTTAAACTTAATCAAATTATACAGACTTATTGCTTAAATCTTATCTAAATTAATTAAAATACTCAAAACTATATATTTTTAAGCATAATTTGCATAATTTTTTAAATCATTCTCTTGACCTTTTGAGATTTTGATAATTTTTTTTTTTATTTCTATTTTTAGTAGCACCAAAATAAAATGCTAAAATTCTTCATTCAATTTTCTAATTATAAAAGTTTATTTATATTAGTTTAATTTTATTCCATATTAATAATCTAATAAAATAACAAGAAACTTTTTATTTCTCAAATCTCAAGGTCTTAATAATATTTTTAACATATGTTTTTCATAAAATTTTACGTTAATTGACTTGGATGCCTTTTAATGGGAAACAATTGATTATTCGATGAAGAGGAATTTATTGAAGAAAAAAATTTAAATTGGTATTTTGAAAATAATTATTTATTCAAATAAAATCTCAACATAAATAACAAAATTACATTAAAGAATGAACTTATTGCAAAGGATAAAAAATGTTATCCATATTTAGGCACAAGTTTGAGTGATCAAGTAATTAAAATTTTGGTTAGATATATTCCTTCATTAATTTATAGATTAATTTTATGGTTGGTCAGCAAATAATATTGTAATTGTATTGTCAAAAAATTAAAATGGGAAGGTCAAAGATTTTATACTGGTATCATATGGAATGATCTTGCAAAGTAGGACTTATATGATCCTGTTAAAAGTTATTAGGACTTATTGGTACTTAAAAAGGAAAATCAGGACTTACTCCTATTTTTCCTTTTCGTTTGAGTTCTATTTGTTATCCGTGATTGAAGACCCACCATGTTTATGACTTGTGAGTGGTTACTAATTACCATCTAAATCCATAATGATTATATATATATATATATATATATCATCTCTCCAAGTATACTTTCAATGATATTGTGGCATTATATGAAGATACCACATCATTGTTGATTTGTTGGATATGTTTGACGATCCTTTTGGAGGTATTTAACATTTTCATACACACACACACATACAAGCACATAGTAGTAAAAAAATTGTCCTATGCACGGTAAAAACAAAAAAAAATTTCATATATATATGTATAAAATATGCATATTATTGTTACCGTCTTTTTATTTTTCAGTAATTATATCATTGCTGTTGTTATTTGATATAAAGGCCATAATTATTAGGGAAATAATCGAAGAAAATTCTTTTTCTCGTAGTGTGACTTTTGCAACACAACTGAATACTCTTTGATTGGCTCTGATTCTGCATATCGTTTGGGTTCAGGACATTAGGAGGTTGTCGTACGTCAGAAATTATACCATTATCTTTTGACTTCAGCTGCAGTTACTTTCACTCTATCATTTCTATCATTCTTTCAAGAATGAGGTCAGTTTTATAATCATCATTTTTTTTGTAAGTTGAATTCATTTACTATTAATTGTCAGAGTTGATACATTTAATCTCTGTCAATATAATATCTTTACACACATATATAAACATATCTACACACACAAAAGAATTTTAGTTTAGCTTTAAAAAAAGACAATTCGTTGATGTTTATATAAACATAACGGTTACATTCACTCAGTCTGCATCTTCATGGTCTGGAGTATATCTATTCAGTTCATCTATGAGTTTGCTTATAGCATCATTGTCTATTATTGCTTTCTATAATAATGGAGCAACCATTGTTGTGAGTTGTTGCTAGCTAGCACCTTTATATTGAAGGACTTTTTTATTATTTTTTTTTTGTGCACGTATTTGTTTTTATATGTGTAAATGTAATGACCTAACCAATTGGGGCTAGCCCTAGTTGGCCACCACGTCCTCCAAATTAGGGGGAGGTCAACCACTATTTCCACCCAGCCATGGGCTTGGCTGGTATGTCTGTCCAGGGCCCATATTTGAGAGGCTCCTGTTACTGTTAGGTTTGGTTTGTCTGAAGCTCCTGTTACTGGTTTGTCTGTTTTAGGTTGTGTTCTGGAATAGTGTAATTGTACTGTTGTGTTGACTGATTGATTGTAATATCTATCGACTATCGCTTCCATAAAAAAAACATGTCATAACCTGAATCCTTGCTCCCATACCTAATGGAATTAGGGTGCATGACTGGCTGCTGAGGTGTCCAAAATATAATGGGTTTCACTCCTCTAAAGAGTTTTCTTTATTTATTTTCTATAGAAGCTTCAAATCACATCTGTCAAACAATAATCATTCACATGCAAACACATTTGATCAGCACTTTAACTGAACATCTCACATGGCTTAATCATAATAAAGTCGTAATCAACTCTTCTTGTTGTTATGTCATTATATATAACAAAGGATTATATACGAAAGTTGGAATTACGATACTTCCAAAATAAAGACAATTCTTGTCTCAAGATACTTCTATAAATCTTAACACCTCTTTTACAACATCTACATATGAATTCTCATACTTCTCTACTATGTATGCTTAACAAAAGCTTGTTGGAATTTTATTTCCTCTAACCTACATCACTTGAAAATTTAGGGGGAATTGGGTGAGCCAATCAATCCCAGTAAATAATTTCAGTATCCTATCACAAGTTTTCAAAATGCATTTCCAAATCAAGAGAGTGCCCACAAATTTCAAAATACAAGCTTATGTAGATACTAAGAACATTTTATAATCACTTTCATTTTAGAAATATACCTATAAATCATTTTTCGGAGTTGGGTAAAAATCTCAATATGGAGTTTAAACTTCAATGATATTCACATAAAATCATATTTCAATTGAAGGTCCACAAAAAGAGAATTTGATAACTACACTAAAATTCACCATTTCAATGTAAGAAATTACTCACAAAATAAATATATATATTTGGCATTCATAAAATAGAGTATAAACTATATCTTCTTCAAGGTACATGATTACTCATCTTATTCACATAATCCCTTATCTACTTTCTCTTTCGTCAATGGGACGCTATATTAATGTATTGAGTTTATTAAACTCATATTTTATTGCAAATCAATCTTATTTAATTATCCTTATTTTCATTTAGATAAGGTGACACTCAACCTTAATAAATTTTCCCATAGTTTGAATAAGATTATTCCCTTAACCTATGAAGCACGAAAATTCTATTTTGGCTCACATGTTTGTGTTGGACATGTGTTAGACACCGACACTCTCGGACATTTTCCGGACAAGTGTCGGACACGTGAAAAAAGAGCGTCTAATTTTTTAAATTTTTTCTAATTTTCAGACACATTTCGAACACATTATGGACATGTTTTAAATACATTTGGACATCATTTCTATTTTTTCCCTTCTTTTTCTTTGAATTTTTTCTCTTTTTCTCCTCTTCTCCTTAGTTCTTTTTTTGGTTATATATATGCACATACATATATATATATATATACATGTAAATTTGTTTTGGAACTTGAATCATGGATGTTGACGATTAAATAAAAAATTTGTTGAATTTTTATTTAATGACTTTATTATTTTAATAATTTAATAATATTTTTTGTGATTTGTGTATTTTTATATCAATTTTAATTAAAATAACCTTAGATTTTTATTATATGGTTATATGAAAAAATTTGTATAAATTCAATGTGTCTTTGATGTGTCCGTGGACTACTTTTTGTGTTGCGTGTTGGTGTCATGCCGTAACATATCCGTATCCGTGCTTCTTAGCCCTTAACTAATTATTCAGTCAAGTAAGTCTTCTAATTTTTTTTTGACCAATTGAACCTTCATTCTTCAAGTGCTTTAGTCCAATCCTCAAAGTTGACTGGGCTAAATGGTCCTCTAATCACATAATTGGTCAATGGAGCCTTAACTGTTGACCCTTAGCTTAAATTTCATAGCCTAATTAGCTCTTTATTTATATTTTATGGTTAATCAATATTTAACTTATGTTTTTAACTCAAACATACTTCAAATTCAAATCAGGACATCAAAAAATCCCACAGGCTTTTCCAGAATTTATTTGAACCTTTAATAATTAATTGGAATTTATTTGACCCTTTTATAATTATTTTTTAGGAAGATTACCTAATTCATAATAAATATCGTAGAATTAATCAATTAGGGAGAATATTAACCTTTTTTGTAATTATTCAAATAAGTTGATTTAATTTCCATTGATTTGAATTTAATTCCGGAAAACAAGAATTGGATATTTCTATTCTAAGATTTTATGAATAGGATATCCCTATTTTGATTTGGCACAGTTTATTATCCGTGCATCCAAATGGAACCAACTCAATTTCAAATTCAAACCTATCAGCCTATAACAATGTAGTTTTTAGCCAAGTGCTAAGGCAAACCAGATCCGATCCAATCCAAATCTGTTGACTCGGCCGTGGCTCCATGATGGCAACACTCCGGTCACCTTCTCCGGTGACGATTAAAAAACTAATTTTCCAAAAAATTTCTCACTTTTCTAGATTATATTTCGCGGCCCTTTTTCGATTCCAACCAGTTATAAATGATATTTAAACACTTTTAATCATGTTTTGATGAATTAAAACATACAAAACATCATTGAATCCACCAAAAAACTGCAACCCATTTCTTGATTTTTTCCCACCATTTTTTTTTTTGGATAAGTAAGAATGTATATATAAAGTTTCCCAAGAAGGGCAACAAGGGCAAAAATCCCAAAAGATTACATCTGTCTTAGAGATCCCAAAAAATCTACAAAAGAAAAGACATTTACAGGGAAGGCCTCTTTGACCCAAAAAAATAACAAGCGCAAAAAGGCATCTCTAAAATAAGGAGTTGAGAGCTCTTGGTCTTCAAAAACACGATTGTTTCTTTCTCTCCAGATGCACCACATCAGATAAATAGGAGCCAGTCTCCAAATTCTCCTAGTCTCTTTAGGAAGATTGCACCCTGCCCAAGCCAACATGAGGTCTTTGACAGAGCCTGGCATAACCCAAGAAAAGCCAAACAAGCCAAAAACGAGATTCCAACAGCTCCAAGAGTGGTGACAGTGGATGAGAACGTGATTCACCCTTTCCTCATCATTCTTACAAAGATAGCATCTGCTGGCAAACGAAAAACCTCTTTTCTTCAAATTATCAGCGGTTGAGATGGCTTTCCAAGAAGTGTCCCAAACAAAAAAGGAAGCTTTAGGGGGGCTTTTGAGTGCCAAATAAGCTACCAAGGAAAAAGAGGGATTTCTGAGCCGCACATGCTCTTGTAGAAGGAGTTAATCGAAAAAGACTTCTTATCCGGTATCCAAACCCTCTTATCTTCCATACCACCCCTAACTCGGATTTTGTTGATGTGACAAAGGAAGGAGCTCACCTCTTCAAGTTCCCAATCATGAAAGTCCCTCTTGAAACGAGGAGTCCATGTAAACTAATTCCCAATTCTCTCTATGCACTCACTAGCCAAAGCCGCCTTTTCGCAAGCTAAACTGTATATTATGGGAAATTTCACCTTCAGCGCCTCATCCCCATTCCAAACATCGTCCCAGAATTTCACCCTAATGCCGATCCCGATAGCAAAGCTACATCTGTCTTTGAAGCTCCTCCAGTCACCTCTAATGTAACCCCAAAGACCACATCCCTTCGGGCCCTCCACCTCGCCTGAACACCACCCCCCATTTTCACACCCGTACTTGGATACAATGATCTCCCTCCAAAGCATCCTATCCCTTTCTCCAAATTTCCATAACCATTTTCCAAGAAGGGCTTTATTGAAAATTCTCAATTCCTTCACCCCTAAACCGTCGAGAGACACTGGCTTCTTGATTTTCTCCCAAGCAACTAGATGAAACTTCTTACGGTTGCCATCGTGGCCCCATAAGAAGTCTCGTTGAAGCTTCTCCAATCTTCTCCTAACTGTCTTTGGAACAGGAAAAAGGGACATGAAATAAGTGGGGAGATTCGCCAAGGAACTTTTAAGAAGAGTGAGCCTGCCTTCCTTAGAAAGGAGTTGGCCTTTCTAACCTGCAAGCTTGCTTTGAAACCTTTTCACCATAGGATCCCAGACCCCAATAGATCTCGCCGTGGCTCCCAATGGAAGACCCAAGTAAACTAGAGGGAGGTAGTCCACCTTGCAACCCAAGGCACTAGCTAACATGTCCATATCTTGCACCGGCCCAACCGGAAATACTGCTCTTTGCAAGATTGATCTGCAAGCTTGAAACCGCTTCAAAGCACACTAAAATACACCGGACAAATCGAAGCTGACGAACTAAGGGGCCACAAAAAATGATGGTGTTATCAGCAAACAGCAGATGGGAAATGGCAGCACCTCCAATCCCTCTGACCCCCACCTGAAATCCTTTGATGAGATCAACTTCCTTAGCACGGGTCATGAAGCGACTCAAAGCCTCCATAGCAATCACGAAGAGGAAAGGAGATAAGGGGTCCCCCTGTCTCAGTCCCCTAGAAGAACGGAAAAACCTGGCGGAGGAGCCATTCACAAGGACTGAAAAAGAGACTGTGGATATACATGACTGAATCCATCTCTTCCATTTGTCCCCAAAGCCCATCTTGGCTAACATACCCATTAAGAAAGTCCAGTTAACATGGTCAAAGGCTTTTTCAATATCCAGCTTGTACACCAGCCCTTTCATCTTTTGTTTCAGCCTAGAATCAATGCATTCATTAGCTATAAGAGCCGCATCCAGGATTTGATGACCCTTCACAAAAGCATTTTGGCTAGGAGAAATGATGGAGCCCATAACCTTTTTTGGCCGTAAGGAAAGAACCTTTACGATCAGCTTGTAGACACTGCTCACTAAACTGATAGGGCGGAAGTACTTGATGCTACTAGCTCCCTCCTTTTTAGGAATGAGGGCTATGAAAGAGGCATTGAGACTTCGTTCAAAGCCCCCCTCCCTATGGAAGGACCCAAAGATCGCCATCACATCGTTTTTTAGCACGTCCTAGCATGATTTGAAGAAGGCCGTAGTGAACCCGTCTGGGCCAGGAGCTTTATCTCCATTGCACGCCTCCAAAGCTCTTACCACTTCATCTTCCGAGAAAGGGGTTTCCAGATTCAAGGCTTCATCACCGTTCAGATTATTCAATAGGATATCATCCACCCCGGGCCTCCAGCTGCATGGCTCTATGTAAAGGGTAGAGTAGAACTCAACAATTCCCCTTCTGATAGGCTCCTTCTCGGTGATGACCTGGTCATTAATAACGATTGAGGAGATTTTATTCTTTCTGTTGTGAGAAGAGGCTATTTTGTGAAAAAATTTGGTGTTGCGGTCACCCTCCTTGAGCCAAATGACACGAGATTTCTGTCTCCATGAAATTTCCTCCAATTTGAGAACCTGACTGATTTGGCCCTTTAGGCCATCTCTTTCTGTCATTTGCTCATCTGTGAGAGAACCCTGTTGCTCTTCCTTGTCAAGATCCATAAGATGCTTCAGTAGAGACTGCTTCCTCTCCTGAATAGAACCAAAGACCCTGCGATTCCATTTTCTGAGATCTTCTTTAAGGAGTTCCAACTTTTTGGCAATGCAAAAGCTTGGAGTCCCAGCCACAACATAAGAATTCCACCAATGTCGCAGTAAATCCACAAAGCCTTCATATTCTAACCACATATTTTCAAATTTGAAGGGGCTTTTTCCTGCGCTAAATCCCCCACAGTACAACATGATAGGGTGGTGATCAGAACAAGGTCGGGGAAGACATTTTTGGGAGATGCCTGGGAAATCATCCTCCCAATTAGTCGACACCAGAAATCTATCCAGTCAAGACATAACGAATTGATTACCCCCCTTGGACCAAGTGTAACTCCTTCCCTCCATAGGCAGATCCACAAGGCTTTGAGAATTGATGAACTCATTAAAATTTCTCATAGCCAAGGTCAATCTTCCTCTCCCCGATCTTTCATCTGGGCTCTGCACAACATTGAAGTCCGCCCCAAGGCATCAGGGGACATTCCAGGAGGAGATCGACAACTGTAATTCGTTCCAAAACAAACTTTTTGCACCATCCACCACTGATCCATAAACCCCACAAAAACCCCACACCAAGGAATTGGAAATCAGATTAAACTTACACGAGATAGAGAACTCCCCCACTTTGTGTCACGTCCCGAATTCCAGCGAACCCGTGGCACGACTGAAGAGACGAAAGGAAAATAAAATAATAAATAAATAAAAGACAATCTAACAGATTCAACCCAAACTTACATTCATTTCCTTCAATGTACATCCATTTAAAACACGATAAATAAATAAAAAAAAAAACATTCAACATGTCATTCGGGCTTAAGCCCTTATACAATATCAATACATCTCGAAATATGCTCCCAAGGATCAAGATCATCCTAAGCTCCTGTCTCCTCCACTCTGTAAGACTTCCTCAAGTCTCGAGTGCCGGGAACGTCATCTGTGGGAAGTCATCCCACGTATGGGTCAGCTCAACTGCTGGTATGATGTAATGCTAATGCAAGGAACAAAATCAAGGGCTTGGCATGTGCAAGTGTACAATTATATCTACATGACATTCAACATCATGCATGCAATGTACTAGCAATATTCTACATGTCATCCAACTCATTAACATGATCTAAGGCGTGGCAGGTGCAAGTGTACAGTTATATCTACATGGCATTCAACATCATACATGCAATGTAATAACAATAGTCCACACGCCTTCCAAATCATTCATACCATGTAATAACAATAGTCCACACGCCTTCCAAATCATTCATACCATGTAATAACAATAATCCACATAACATCGAAGTTATCCATGCAATGTAGTGAATATGCCTATGAAACACCCACACAACTCAACGCCACAACCATGCCAACTCTATGCCACAACCATGTCAACTCTATGCCACAACCATGTCAACTCTATGCTACAACCATGTCAACTCTATGCTATGTCCAGGTCAACTCCATGTCATGTCCATGTCTCGTTTTCGGAACACATCCGATGGAAGCTGAGTACTATGTCTCGTTTTCGAAACACATCCGATGGAAGCTGAGTACCATATCTCGTTTTCGGAACACATCCGATGGAAGCTGAGTACCATGTCTCGTTTTCGGAACACATCCGATGGAAGCTGAGTACCATATCTCGTTTTCGGAACACATCCGATGGAAGCTGAGTACCATGTCTCGTTTTCGGAACACATCCGATGGAAGCTGAGTACCATATTTAGCACCATGTGCTCAACCCATACTATGCTTTCAATGCATCACACTATACCAACATACTTTAATTCCATCATGCAACAATACAATCTCAAATAAGCAATTTTTACCAACACATAGAGCATGCCTTTAATTAATGTATTCCACTTAAAGCAATCACAACATCTGAATAACAAAACATTTTTTCCACATGAATGTATGCAATACATGATCAACAGAAATACATACTCAAGCCATGTGTTCACAATCTTAACAACTCCCCAAAAATATAAATCACGTACAACCCAACACATAGAATAAACTATATCCCCATGGAGCAGCAAGAAATACATGAGTAACATAAACAATCAACTCAAGGTTTCCTTTTAAAGTAATATTCCTTATGTGATTTTCTGACGTTAAACAAGTAAACATATGATTCAATCAATCGACATGCAAATCATTCCTAAACTTAATTCTATTCCTTACTTAGCACAATACATCATACCTGACGGGTTGTCTCAACCCTAAGGAGTCGTACTCGTGGTGTAGTGGAACTAACAGTAATAATGCAGAAGGTCAGATCACCTTCTCCTTGCCTTTCCGTGTTCCTAAAATCATGAAACACAACTTAGTTCAATTGCTACTTGAATTATGCTATTCAACAAATTTTATGTTTTTATTTTATGAGTTTCTAATTTGCCAACTTAAACTCTACTGTTGAGTCCGGAACGTCGAAGAAAATAGGTTTAGGCTTTCGTGGAATTCAATTTGGACATCCGAGCTTAAAAGGGCAAAATGGTCATTTTGCAATTTTACGGGTTCCCATTCCCGAGACCTCTCCTCACAAATCGGACTTCACGGTTGAGTCCGAAATGTTCGAAATAATAAAGTTTCACTATTTGTTTACTTAATTCAGAGTTCGTTCGGTTGCAATTTAACTCAGGGGTATTTTGGTAATTTTTAAGGGTTCTACGGGTCTTTTATTTTTCGGGACCTCGCCTCATGTCGCGGACCTCACCGTTGGTCTTATTAGGTCCAAAATAGTTAGAAAACATATAAGGCTTGCCTCATTTGGGTTCCGGGGCATTTCGAGACATTTAATTTAATTAAATATATTTAATTTGGAAAATTGAATGAAGCATAATATGTATATTTATTCGTTGCATAAAAAGGACATGGTATTGTCCGGTCCAAACGGTTCACGCGCCTCAGCCCCACGCGTCCCACCCTGTTTCGAATCCTGGCAGCCGCAATACCCCCCACCTTTTCTTTTCTTTTTCTTTTCATTTGTTCAACATGGTTGGGCCAAACAGGCCCAATCTTTTTCTTTAAACAAAGCAGGCCTCCCTTTTCTTATTAAAACTTAAGCAGGCCCAAGTCCCTTTTTTAAAACAAATCAGGCCCACAACCCTTTTCAAATTAAAACAAACCAGCAGCCCAACAGGGACGGCCCAAGTCGCCCCCCCTATGCCCCCCGATTTCCCGACCGACCTCCGGTCGTCTCTCCCGTCCACGGTCGCCGGACGGCGACTGTTTCTCCCCCATTTCTTTCGAGTTTTACACGTCCAGACCTCCTCATTTTTACACAAAAAAATTCCTAGGGACTCCCGGACTTCCCGAGACCACTTTAAACCCCAACTACCACCATTCCCGACGCGCCCAACTCAACTATTCCGGCCAAATCCCCAGATTCCGGCCAACTGTGTTCTCCCCATTTTTTCACAAATTTTTCCACCGTTTTTCACTCCATTTTGACTCTAGGGTTTTCTGCAACTCACCCCAACAATCCCCCATCATTTAAACGTGGCTTTAGCGTCTAAAACACCAAGACCCGAGACTCACCCTAGACCTGCAACTCCCTTTTTCTCTCTCGTTTATGGGTCATTTAAGTTCATTCTTTTTGCATTTAATCCTGTTTTATATGCGCTACAAGGTCTCAACATTTAAATAAGTATTCATGCTCAAAATAGATCATGCATATAGAGAGTTTTAGAGAGAGAAAATAATGGGTGGCGAGCTTTTACCTCTTTGACAGTGCCTCTCCCTTCTTCCTCCTCCTTGGTTCACCCCTCGGACTCCTCTCAACGCTCACGACCTCTCTTGTACAGTCTTCCTCTCACTTTCTGATTTTTCTTGTCTTGCTCTCTCTCTCTCTCTCTCTATCGTTTTCTGTCTCTACCCAACGAACACACTCTCATATACACTCAAGTGTGTTCACTCCCTCACGCCACCACTGCACACTCAACAGCCGCATGCCTGATCCTTTCACTGTTTCTTTTCTGAAATGCAGCCTTGCATTAATTGAGAGGGTTGACAAATTTGTATTTTATATGTATATTGTATGTGTAAACACACACACTACACACACACCACAGTACTCTGTCACACACACGTAACTGCACACGGCACACATACGTCTGATATATATATATATATATATATATACTCATTTAAATATATTAATTACAAACATGCATATATACACATGACATACATAAATAATATATACACGCATGTCATACTTTTAATTAAACGAATAATAATAGTAATAATAATAATAAAAAAAAAAAAAATTTTTTTTTCAAAAATTCAAGTTCTTACACTTTGTGCTCCAAACTATTGACTAGTCGGGAATCCCAAGCCACTAGGATACCTCCCGCGGTGCCCTGTGCATCCAGAGCAGTTCACCTGACCCATCTCAAACCCCAAATAGAACGAACAACACGTCTCGAGATACTTTCTATTTTGGTTTCCTGAAGGCAGATGACTGCAAGCCTCCATTCCTGTAATAAGCCTTTAATAACTGCACGCTTATCCGGATCATTTAACCCTCTCACGTTCCATGATAGAACTTTTAAATTCATAGAACAAAAATTGGTTAGAATCTCTCAATGCCTTCCACCAAGGCCTCAGTCGGTTTGTTGCCCCCATAGTTAACCGTACATGACAGCTCTTTCATAACTCTTTTCATTCATTTCACTGACTTATCTTCCTTATCTTTCTCTGTACTGCCACTACTGGAGCAGGGTAAGTTTTTCCCACCATTTTACTTCCATTTTCCTTTCATTCTTCAAGAAATTTTATTAATTTCTTTTCTCTTAGGCATATATGTGAACAACTATTAATACATATAACCAAGAAAACACCCCTTACCTGCGCTATATTGTTGTAACTCGAAGAGAAGGAAAATCTAGAATTTCTCCTCTAATGATGGTTCAGCAACCAAACCTCCCTTTAGCCATTTATGGGCTCCAGAAACTCCTTAGAGCTCTTATCCCAAGTTTTAGTGGTTACCCATGTAAATAGGGCTATGCTTCGCGTTGAGAGAGAAACCGTCCCTTCCATTATTTTTCCTTCCTAATTCACGGTTTCTTCTTCTTTCCTTCTTATCTCACTTCAATTTTCTCTCTTCTTCATGCATATCCATGCATATGTATATATGTTTCTATTTTCTCTCTTCTCTACTGTCTCACTTTTTAATTTTGGCCACTCATTCCATGCATGTCGTTCTGCCACCTCCCACTTGTGGGTCACGTGTATACCTTATATGTACTACGATTGCTCCCATTCATCATGTTGGGAAACATGGGTATTTCAATATAGTTGTGTCCCACATTGGTTAGAAAGCAAACCTTTCCTTGATATAGCCTTGTAAGACTGTGTAGAGATGTGGGACGACTCATACGCACAGGAGACCATGGCAAGCCCAGTGGAATTTGGGCTACTCAGTCTGGAAACCAATTAACCGGCATGTCACATGCCATCATCGCGCATGGTGTGTGTGTGTGTGTGTGCAAATCCTCAGATTTAAGCCTTGCGCATGTGTAGAGAATATCAACCGTTTTGCCAGTTAATTTTTTTCTCAGTCAAAGCTTCGTAGTTTGATTGCATCAAACGTTCTTCATATATCAGATTTGCTTCCCATTTTATTTTGTCAAAATTTCTTATTTGGTTTTGATTTACTTATATGAATTGTCCAGCCTTCCTTGTACATGTTTTATTTATCTGCAAATCTAACCTTTACCTATCATTGATTTTATTCTACCTTCCTCATTTAATAGATTTTATAGTTGTTGCAAACAAAGTCCCACTGATCTTGATACGAAATTCTCCATAGAATTTGCAGGGTCTTTCTTTCCATTCTTCATCTCCTCTCAAACACTATAAATACTGAGCATTCCCTTGCATTATGACGAACAACCAATTCTTGCTTTTCTGTTTCTAATAGCTCTCTATTCGTGAAGAATCCTTAAGAGTGTGTTTCTGATTTGAGAGATATTTGAAGATCTTGCAGAATTCCATTGCTGCATTGCTACTGCTTGTATTGCCTCAGTGGTTGCTTATGTTACACAAATATAGCTTCTATTTCATGAGTTTCTTGCTGCCTCTGCCTCATTCTGTCAAAGACCAGAGATTCGTGAAGGAAAGTTCATTGGACCAGGCATTTGCGAGTGTCCGCTTGCAAGGACCGGCTATTGTATCCTAGTGGGTCGAGCGCTGCTAACCTGTTACACCGAGATTCGTTCTTCGAGGGACAAAATCACTCTTCAGGGCAGTGTATTCACACTCCTCAGCCACTAAGACATCTTTCCCTTTTCTTGTCTTATATTCTGTCATCAGTCTATTGATTTAATTTTGTTCTTGTAACAAACTAATTGACGAACCAAAGTAATAATCCTAGCCCTAAAGCCTTAAACTTACAACACATGTTTCCCAATTCTTCTTGGCCAGGTTATTACCATCTTATACCTTTTCTTGTGCCACATGTCAAGTCTCAGATTGTGTTGGCAGATATGCACATGAAAAAGTCACCATCTCAAAATCATGCCAAAACTAACAGGGTATTATATTTTGACATTTAGATTTTGATTATGATGTCCGTTTTGTCTAATTATTTCTCTAAATATTTTCCATTGGACAACGTCCTACATTAGTTTATGTAATAATATGATTCATTTTTATCAAATAAAAGTAAACTTAATTCTATTTTATTTAAAAGATTCTAGGTTAATCCTAAGAAAATAAAATAAAATTTCGAGGTATTACATTCTCTTTCTCTTTTTAGAAATTTGGTCCTCCAAACTTAGTAGACCTTAGTCCTCAAAAGAGCTTTATATGTCAATTGATCTTACAAACCACACTTTTGTTATGCTATTTTGATACATTATTATGTTATTGTAATTAATCCACAATTTCTAACATCTGCCAAGTTCTATAATAAAAACTTTATCACCCAAGATCCACCAAAATATTCCAAATGTGACATACCTCAAAAGGTTCCCTTGTCTCGCTTGATCTTTCTTGACTAGACATCTCTATCACAAACTAATCTTCCAAGATTCATAATCTGTTCTTCTAGTATCACACATCGTATCACTAGTCTTCTAAAAACATATAATCTAAATCTATCATGTATCTTTCAAGATTTGATAACCTTACCTTCGATAATAGTCCTCATAATTCAATGTTATGTAAGGACCACAAAACCTTAGTTTTAATGTATTCTTTGTCATGAATCTTCCAAGATCTAATAGCCTTTGCTGTGATAGCTGTTACACCAATCTCCCAAGAACTAACTGAACAACATTGCTTGCTATTCTTCCCAAAATCATGACCATTGTTCAGATAATTTTCTCAACAATTACTAATCCCAAGTACTCACTAATCTCACAAATCATAATCATTGCTCTAATATTATCCCTATCATTCGCTAGTCCTTCAAGGAACTTTAACTTTATCACGACCTTCCCGAAATTATAAAAACCTATAGCTTTGATCCACACTGTTACGACCTCCCATAGTTGGCAGATTTAGGTGCATGATCAGTCACTTATGAAGCACATATACCCTATTTTTGGCTCACGTATCCGTGCCAGACATGTGTTAGACATGGACATGTTCAAACATGTATCAGATACATGTTGGACACATGAAAAAAGAGTATCTATTTTTTTTCCCTTTTTGAATTTCCAATACGTCCCGGACACGTTTTCTGTTGTTTTTTTTCTTTTCTTTTTTTCGGTTGTATTTTCCTCTTTTTTCTCCTCGTCTTTTTTTGGCTATATATATTTATATTCTATGCAGTACTTAGTAAATCTGTACTTAAACTTAAACTTGAATTATAAATGTTGATGATTAAATTAAGAAGTTCTTAAATTTTTATTTGATAATTTTGTTATATTAATATCTTAATAATATTTTTGCGATTTGTGTATGTTTTATCTCAATTTTAATTGAAATAATGTTAAGTTTTTATTATATGGTTATATAAAAAATATTAAAAATATATATCTTCAACATATACCTGATCGGATCCTTTTTTTTTTAAGAAATGCCATTTCTGTGTCTCCGTGTCGTGTCATATCAATGTCCTGTGCTTTTTAACCATCGCCAAGGCCTTCAAATCTGCACTTTTTGTAAAAAAAAATTCTTTATTTATTTTAAGCAGAAGCTTCAAATCATATCTGTCAAACCATAATCATTCACATGGAAACATAGATAGGGTGACACTCAACCCCAAAAAAATGAAGGGCTTATTGCATAGCAGTAAGTTTTGATTTGAACGGCGTTTCTAATTGATCGTAGTTATTTTGGCAAAAATCTGTCAAGTTGGGCTCAAATCTATCCTACATCAAAATAAAACCAACAAGACACTCATTTTAGTCTTGAACAATTTTATTTATTTATGTACCCTTTTTTGTGGTAAAATGTGATTATCTAATTATCACTTCGTTTGGTTTGTGAATGTGGCAAGAGAAAAGGAAGAGATCAATGATAAATGATATTTTCTCATTTTTTCTTACTCAAATAAAATTAAGATATAATTTTCTTTTTCGCATAGTCTGTTATCTTTTCCTTTCCTTCCCATCACTCTATATTCAATTAAAAAATGGAGCATTATTTTTTAATTTAACTTCGTAAGAGATATAATATCAGGGAATTAAATTTTGGTTTTTCTTTTCCTTTGTTTTTTCCACCAAACATGGCAAAACAAATGCAGTTTTAATGTGAATGAAAATCTTATGATCTATCTGTCACTCAAATTTAAATCTTCTCTGCTCCTTCTGTCCTATATTTTACTTATCTTGACACATTACTAATTCTCCTGGCGTAGATCTACTGGTTGTTAATAGATTGGTAAGAGTATTGTTCCGATAGATAAAACAATAATAATCATCAGCTGCCTCAAATAGAGGAACGAAGGTCATTCTACATCTTTGACTTAACACTTAAGATAATGGTTTTCGCTACTATCTAAAATAGAGGAAACAACTCTTATCAAATTCTCCAATCGAAGGCCCCTTGGGTTCATCTTTTAACATCTAAACACAATGAGAAGATGGCCTGGAATTAAGTCCACCATGTCTTCTCTTGATGAAAATATAAGAAATACTCTTCCTCAATGTCTTGGAATTTGACAGCCCATTGAATATATATATATATATATATGTATATATTATAAACAAAACATCTTTTAACACTTTTCACTAGGAAACTCATATGAAAAAACTCTATTTTAGTTGGAATTCCAAAAGAAAAGAAGAAAAAGAAGGTTATAGGTGTACCCTGGTTGCATTTGGTTGTGTGGACCCATGGAGAGAATTTGGGTTTGAGTCTCCAAATCTGATGGATTTTAGGTTCCTAGATCAAAGAATTGCATAAAAATATGGATGGACATTTGTCAAAAGCCATACAGACAGATTGTGAATACTTTATACATCTGGAAAGTTTAGTTTTTTATTTTTATTTTTTAAATTTGTAATTTTTTTTTCCCTGATTTTGAGTAATATTGGAGGAGTTTTATATGTATCGAATGACTGACTATATTTTCTTTCCATAAAAACCATTTGACTTGGTTTCCATCGTTAACTTGTTGAACATTCTTTTTACCTTTAAGTTTTACATATTTTGTAAATGAAGTATCTAGAAATTCACATACCCATTTGGATTTAGGTTCTACTTGGGCATGGAGTACATTCTAACAATGTGTACAAGCTTTGAACTATTGAGAAACCCTTGGGTATCCATTCACGAGTGGTATAATTATCACGAATTGCTTGATGAAAAGAGGCAAACTCTAAGGAGGAGAATGGAAGCATTGAGAAACCGAGAGAAGGATGTGAGTGATGAATTGAGAAATGCAGAGTATGGAAAGAAGCCAAAGAGCATAGTTGAGAATTGGTTAAAAGATGTAAGTGATAAAAAAACTGAAGTCCAAGATGTTGAACAGAAGGCTGAAAAAAGAAGAAACCTTTCCCGGTTACCATTCTTGAGGCTTTTGGATAAAAATATTGAAGAACTAATTGAGCTTATTGAGCAGGGTAGATTTCCTGAGGGCCTTCTCATTGATGTACATGATAAAAAGGGAGAGGCATTGCTAACATCCCCATTGGTGGGTCAAACTACAGCGGAGAGAAACTTGGAAAAAATTTGGAAATGCTTCATCAATGATGAGATCATATGCATTGGAGTTTATGGGATGGGGGGAGTGGGGAAAACGACCATTGCGACTCATATCCATAACAGGCTCTTAGAAAGTCCTAGTTCTGCAGATCATGTCTACTGGGTAACTGTATCACAAGAATCAAGCATTCACAAATTGCAAAATGATATTGCAAAATATATAAGGCTAGATCTTTCGAAGGAGGATGACGAAAGGAAAAGGGCAACCAGGTTGTTCAATGCACTGGGAGGAAGAAAGAAATTTGTTCTTATTTTAGATGATATGTGGAAAGTATTTCCGCCAAAGGAGATAGGTATTCCAATTGGAGTTAATTCAGGAAAGTTACTTATAACTACTCGGTCATTGGAAGTTTGTCGAGGAATGAAGTGCCAACAAAATATCAAAGTAGAGCCTCTTTCTACAGAAGAAGCATGGGACCTGTTCACGAAGAATGTCGGGACTGAGAAGGTGCTTGATCAAAAAATAAAAGAAATTGCAATGTCTATTGCCAAGGAATGTTCTGGTTTACCTCTTGCAATTGTCACAACCGCTAGAAGCATGACCGGTGTTGATGACATTCATGACTGGCGCAATGCACTAGATGAATTGAGAGAAGGGGTTGAGGGGTTCGCTGATATGGAGGATAAAGTATTTAAGAAACTAAAATTCAGTTATGATCGCTTGAAAGATGAAAAGCTCCAGCAATGTTTCTTGTACTGTGCATTGTTTCCCGAAGACTACAAGATCCCAAAGATGGATTTGATATTATATTGGATTGCTGAAGGGTTATTAGATGGAAGGAGAACTAGGAGAGCAAAATTTGATAGGGGTCATTTTATACTGAACAAACTAGAAAATGTTTGTTTGTTAGAAAGTGCTAAGGACTGTTATGGTTCCATTTATGTAAAGATGCATGATGTGATTAGAGATATGGCCCTCAATATCACAAAAAAAGAGAATGGTGGTCCTATTTTCATGATGACATCTGGACGACTCTTGCAGATTCCAAATGAGATAGAGTGGTCAGAAAAT
Organism: Nyssa sinensis; assembly: GCA_008638375.1. Taxonomy (NCBI): domain Eukaryota; kingdom Viridiplantae; phylum Streptophyta; class Magnoliopsida; order Cornales; family Nyssaceae; genus Nyssa; species Nyssa sinensis. Next base: position 17,777,875 of record CM018040.1, read on the forward strand.
CTTGAGAGAGTTTGCTTAGAGGAAGACATAATAGAAGAACATCTCTCCACTTCCATATCACGCAAGTGCCCCAGACTTCTCACCCTTTTGTTGCAAAATTACCGCAATATTGAACAGATTCCCAATTCTTTCTTTGTGCATATGCAGAGCCTCAGAGTTTTGGACCTATCATATCTAGGAAATCTCAAGCGTTTGCCAGATTCCATCTCTAACTTGAAGAGTCTCCGAGGATTGTTTCTTAATCAGTGTCATTATTTAGAATATGTACCATCATTGGCAGAGCTTAAGGAATTGAGGGAATTGTATCTACACCGAAGTGGAGTGACAGAAGTACCTAAAGGTTTGCAGGGATTAGTTAACCTTAAATGCCTTAGTCTATTTCGGGCATTGGGAATACAATCCATTCCAACTGGTTTACTACGCAGTCTTTCCCAATTGCAATGCCTCAGACTTGATGATTGTTTCAACGTTGACGTTGAGACAGAAGAACTGATTAGCTTGAGACAACTAGAGATGCTTGGTGTGAACTTCTCTAACTTGCATGGGTTCAATAACTATGTCAATACTCAACATTGGCAGAGGTTGAGTCATTATTGTCTTCAGATCAAAAGTGGACATGGTCATGATTTGCTTCCTTGTAGACGAGTATCTATTTCTGAACTTGGTCGAGCAATAATGCTGAACTGCAGTATTGTGCTCCCTTCCAACATGCAGGAGCTGAACATAGAGAATTGTGTTCTTCCTACGAGCTTATTGGATTTTTCACCTTCTCTAGGGAAAAATGCTTGCAGAGATCTAGAGAGATGTCATATTGGGGGCAGTGAAGGGATAGAGCACCTATGGTCGTTCACCAGCACGACCACCTCGGTGCCAATAAACCTTCAAACACTGAGGCTTACAAACTTGCCAGATTTAATAAGCCTCTTCAAGTATGAGGGAGTTGAAAGGGAAGGGGGACCACCAGCACCAATCCCAGAAACTGGATTCTTTTCCCGTCTAAAGTTGTTGAGTGTTTGGAGCTGTGAAAAAGTCAAGTATTTGTTCACAGCTCGGTTGGTGAGGCACCACATGCAAAACCTTGAATTAATTCGTGTGTTTCGTTGCTCGCAAATGGAGAATATAATAGTAGACGAAGAAGAAGAAGAAGAAGGGATTACTACTGAAAGGATTTCTGTTCTCACATTCTCCAAGTTACGGTCTTTGAAGTTACAAGATGTACTGCAATTGAAGAGCATATGTACGGGGACAAACACAATGGTTTGCCCTTCTCTTCAAAAAATCAAAGTAGACAATTGTCCGAAGCTTAGGAGGCTCTCTCTCTCCACTATAAACGTGGATGATAATAGGCGAGAATCAGAGGCCCACCCTGGATGTCTCATAAAAATCAGTGGACAAAAAAAGTGGTGGGATTTGCTGGAATGGGATAATCCACAGGCTAAATCTGTTCTTCAACCCTTATTTTCAGTTATTGAGGTATGCTTTCTGAAGTTTTCATAACATTAAACAAAAATTTCTAATGTGGCTATACAACTTGATGAAATACTTAGCTTACTTTGAAAAATGATGTCCTTTAATTTGGTTGGAAACACAACACTTGTTAATTGTTTGTTTTTTTAATAATTTGTTCTCTCGAAAAGGGGAATTTTTTTCTCCCTAATTAAGTTATTAGACGATGCCTAATTTAGATAAATGCTAGATCGATCATTGGTGCATTTCACAAATCATATTGACCCATGCTTATTTCCCTGCTTTCAACATATGTTTCCGGTGCAACTATCCCATTCTATGTATTGGTTAGCATTCCATTGGAAATGATATTTTTCATTTACTTCCCAAAGCAGTCCTGTTTCATTTCTGTATTCATTTTGTTTTTCTTTCAAACCCTTAAAAAAAATTTCTGATTATTTTATTAGTCTGAGGGGACAGTTTGGTGCTTAAGCAACTGTCTCTACTTTTGGTTATAGAATGCCAAAGCAATTATAGGAGGTGCAGGATGTCATAAAGAAGAAAATAATACCAGTGGCAAAAAACATCTCATGAATCATGAAGATGTTGGAGTTCCTATTCATTTTCACTCACTTAATTAGTTCTGTTTTTTTTTTTTTTTGTTTGATGCAGCCACCAACGTTTCCACTCTACAGGACTGAAGGAGGTACTTGGTTCAAAGATTTAGCATGCTATGAAGAAGTGTAAGGCACTTAACATTGAAAATGCTTAAATATTATTTAATTAAATCACTAGAAAGTTTACTTGCTATGCACTGCCTTACTTAAGTTTATGTTAATTTTCTCTAACGTTTAGAGCAGATTATATATGTATCTACGTAATATTTATCCTTTCATAAGTTATTTTACCTTTCATTCATCACTATCTCAACATTTCTTATACATTACAATTCTAGTTGCTCTTTACTATTAATGCCATATAAACAAATGCTTTACTCGGTGCATTGTTCATTTGATGGATCAGTGGAAATACACCTTTTTGGCTGCCATAAATCATGGAGTCCCCCCACCCTTCTCTCCAGTGGAAGGTATTTGTATGAATGACTACATGATTGTCTTTTCCCTAATTACCATTATAGAAGCTGAAATGGGAAAACGTAGTCCAGAAAAGTGGCACAGGGAAACAATTTGGTGTCAGATGAAAACAAAACTGGAAGTTATGCCAGTGAAAGGGCAACCTAAAGGAGTGAATAGCTTGATTTTGAATTTTTGCATAAGTTGAAACTTCTACCCTCTTCCTCTACTACTATAAAAGCAATTACAAACTAGTAAAAACAGGAGACATTACATTTATAGTCATTTGGCTGTAAAACTTAGTCCACACCCATTGTTCAGTATTTATCCTTGAACCAATACTAGAAATCCACTGTAACTATTGATGCGGTGCTAGCTTCACCCTCTCTTTTTCTTCAAATTACAACAACCAGTTAATGCAGAGTTGGTTCTCCAATTACAAGAATAAAAAGAATAAACACGAGATGAACCCTCTTAAATACGGTACATTGACAAGTGATTGCCAATAAAGGAAAAGAGGAGTCGTCATAAATAAAAAGGCTTATACATCCTAAGATGGTGCCTATCATGTCCCTGACTGTGTAATAGTGGTTTGTGTGATAGGTGACATCTGTATCCTAACATATGAAGCTGGGAATCTAAAACCTGTATTGTGGATGGTCTTAGTAAAAGTATGTGTGTTTATGATATAACTATGTTGAGTTACATCATAATTAATGTGACAGAATAGAGAAAGCAAGTCAATAGCTACACCCGTAGCTGTAGCATGAAGTAACCTACATAACTTCTCGCAGAATATTGTAGTGTGACCCATAGGAAAGATAGTGCAACTAAGAAAAAGTGCAACACACCATATGAGTATATGAAGCTAACCTAAGGTAGGCTAGATGTGTGGTCTTATGATTGAATTTTCAACCATCAATTTAGATAATTAATTCAAATCAACAAATTATGCTCTAATACCAGTTGAGGCGAGAAATTTAGAAAAACTAGTTTTCTATCAAAGTGCACAAATAGCCCAACCTTAATTCTTTAATTCAAAATAGAATTTAGCAGGAGTTGAAGATCTAAATCAACATTCAAATTGATCATACTCACTTTGATCAATTGATTCATTTAATTGTCATCCAAGTTCATTATGGCCAATTATCAATTATTGCAAATATTAAAAAAAAAATCACACAAGACACCAAGTTTTATCTAAAAAAATCAAAATTGAAAAAAACCCTGACCTATGATGTTTAATCCACTAGCGAAGCAAATCAGGTATAATAAGTATTCAAAGATCAGAAATAGGTACCCAAATCACATGAGTAGTACCATTAGTGTTCCTAAATGTTAGTTTGATCTTCACTTGAACTCTTTCAATTTGTCTTATCCACTAGTCATGCCAAGCCACACCTCTACAATCATGATTAACGCTCCAACGAACAAGTTGTAGGATCCACTGTGAAAAAATCAGCAGTGTAGAAGTCCCATGAAATGATTATGCTTGTATTTGTGCTATATGCTATGCAAGTGCTTACCCAATTAAGGAACCAAAAATCATTTCCTCACAAACAATTTGACTAAAAACACAGAAATTATAGAGACTTTTGTGGTAGATTGACTATTTATGTTCACTTCCCAATTCATAACATAATTGTCTTTAAAGTTATTAATATGTCATAGGGTTCTATAGCAACTGTAGAGTCACTGTATATAGATAAACCTGAGTTCCAAATAAATTAGGAAACTAACTACTAAGTTTGAGGAAAACAAACATGCCTTTGAAAAAGAATGCCGTATGCATTCAAATGAGGATTTCTTGCATTCTAACAATTGACTCTCTGGAATATACTACATCAAATTAAACACCATTGCAATCAAATGAAGTTGAAGTGCATTCAAACAAGCAACCATTGTTTTGGCCTTTATCAATTTAGCCTATAGTCAAAACTAAATTTCTCAAGGTTATGAGTGCAATTAAGCCATTGTTAAGCATGTGAATGCAAATGCATGTGTGTTTACTTTTCATTTGCACACAAACATGAAGTTATTGGATTTGAATGATGTAATCTTCAGAACTATCATTCTTATTTATTCAAACTTGATCTTGAGTCTTCAAACTAATATATTTTGCTTATGTAACTCAACTAAGCCTATCAATTACAGAATTATATTTTAGATTGAATTTCCAACATAACATAAAAATGAAACAAACATTTTCATCACAACAATTATCCATCAGCCTACTTTGCCAAGAGGTGGCAGGAGCGCAACGACCTAGCCCAAACCTACTTAAACAACCTAAAGGCTTGGCCCGGTCTGAAGGAAGAAGAAAGTAGACCTTGTAGAAAAGCGGATAGGAACGGTAGCCTCGGAAGCAATGGGTTAAAATACCTCCCTAAAAAGGTATTGTTAACAATTATAATAATCATGCCAATCCTATACAAGGTGGTCTTAATCCAGAGGATAATATGATCCGCAAGGACCATGATTGGGTTTCCTCCCACGATTTAAGGATTGGCTCAAGCAAATGTGTGAAAAATTCTACTTTGGGAATATGTTTACTTACAAGTCTCCAGGAATAAGTAGATTAGACTTTTGGTCTTATTTTGGCTTTTGTTGTTGTAGCCTTCTCGATTATTGACAATTCATGCTAGTTTCAACGTATTCTTTTTAATTTGGTGCTTTTGGCATGATGTAGGAAATGATGGACGCAATCTGAAGTTTGATTTAGAATATTGTGCAACAACAAATGCAATTACTTCATCACAATAGAGGATGGATCCCTCACTGTAATGATGATTTTCCAAATTTCTTTAGAATTGAATTGAATCTTTCGATTGTTAGTGAAACTTGAAGTTCCCAGCATCTTCTGTAGATTCTTCTTTTCACATTTGAACTTGTTTGTTTGTTTTTGTTTGTTTCTGTTTCTGATTTTTTTTTTTTTTCTGAATGGAATCTGGAACTCACATCATTGTGCAAGTAATATTGATGTCTTCTTGATGAGGTTGATTTTCCTTTTCTTTTTCCTTTTTTGCTAGACATGGTATATAGTATATATCCAGTAAAAAGTGGCATCCCAAGCATGCATTCGGATACATAGATTTGATTTTGAATTAGGATACCAAGCCTTGGTGGCTTTTCACTAACTATATTGCGAGGGTTCTTCACTTGACACCATTTTTGGCTCCCAAGTTCTATCTTCTAATTTCCCCATCCATTCCTTGAGACTTGCGCCCATGTCTGAATTCTGAAAAATTAGAGTCATACTTCCAACTTTGAGGTGGTGTTTGACGATTCTTCTTTGACTACAATGTTTCACAGCCAAAATTTACGCATTCTCTATCACGTTCTTAGATGCATACATGGTGGCAGGATGTTACAATGAAGGCAGGGCGTTACTTGGGGTGTTCTCCACATGGAAGAGTTAGTAGAGAAGCTTGCTATTATTCTATTAGTCATGAAGATTTCTTTGCTAATTGTTTGTTAGTTTGTTGATAGTTGGTAACACGTAGTTGTGGTTTGATTGAGTCTTTTGTTTTGCTGAATATTATGAAGTGGTTTATTGTAAACTCTCCTATATAAAGGGGATATCAATTGAATAAAAGACATGTCAATTTCCAAATCAAACACCTGTGTGAATCGGAGGTCTCGGATTTCCTCGAAGCAATCCTTTCCCACTCAAACTCCTCTTGGCTCCCACCTACAGTAACCATAGGGAGATCTAAGAAGAAGGTCTTCACTCCCTCTACCATTTCCCGACCTGTAACTCGTTCTAGCAAAGAGGCTCTTAACAACTTAGTATCAGAGTCGGTTACGTCTAATGATAAGATCAATCGCCTGGAAGCCGAGCTGGGCATTCTTTCTTATGCTAACAAGCGTGCACGTCGTGAAATGCAGCGTGAGGTGCAGGAACTGGTTGAAGCAGTGAATGCTGGATTTGATCAACTCATGGCACACCGTTAAGTGGAGTAGGGTGAAAATTTGGTTGGACAATCGGGTGCTAAGCCACAATCCTTCGGCAGCCAATCAGTTCTTCCTAAGCTCACCAAGCTTGAATTTCCAAGGTACCAAGGGGGTGACGACCCCACTAGTTGGATTTGTAGAGCTGAACAGTTTTTTGAATTCCAACAAATTGAGCCTGAGGAACGTGTTTCCTTGGCCGCTTATCATCTGGAAGGTGACGCCCAATTATGGTATCAACTTCTCAAAGAGGAAGGTGAAGTGATTTCTTGGGCACTTTTGAAGGAAGGGCTTCATGCACGATTTGGTTCAACTGAAATCGAAGATTTCTTCGGTGATCTTACTAAGTTTCGGCAATCTTCTATTGTGCGTGAGTACCAGACCCAGTTTGAAAAACTCCTTGCCCAGGCAGGGAAGTTAACCACACCACAGCAAGTTGGATGTTTCACAAACGGCTTAAAGGAGCCTATTCAGGTTGAGGTCCAAGCTGCTCGACCCACTACCCTTTCAGCAGCAGTGGGTCTCGCTCGCCTATATGAAGCAAAGTTGGCCAGCCAAACTAAACGCTCATTCACCCCAGGTGAAGACTGTTGAACTGCTCCTGTTCCTATCAATGGGAACTGACTATTGGCACCAACTATACGAAAATTTTTAGCAGCAGAAATCGAAGAGCGCCGCAAGAAAGACCTCTGTTTTCATTGCAACGACAAGTTCAGCCCATGCCATCTTTGCAAGAAGCTCTTCATCATGGAAGCATGCTACCTCGAAGAAGACGATGGTGACATTGACTTCCCCACCGAACCAGAAAATGATTCAGAGAACACCGAAGAGGCACCGACAGTTTCCTGACATGCCATAGAGGGAACAACCACGCCATAGACGATGAGAGTGTGTGGCTAGCTGGGACATATCAAGGTGATGATATTGATTGATTTTGGCAGCACACATCACTTCCTTCAAGAGGAGATTGCTACTAAGCTTGGGTTGGTTCCTGATAAAAATGGAATTCTAGATGTACAAGTGGCCAGTGGAGAGAAGTTGTGCAGCCGTGGGAAGTGCTTGCTTATCGATCTTCTCATGCAAGGAATTCTAGTTGCAGTAGACTTCTACCTCTTAACGCTAGAGGGGTACGAGGTCGTATTAGGTGCTCAATGGTTACAAACAGGCCCCATAATATGAGATTTCTTCAAGCTATAGATGACCTTCACATTGAATGGAAAACAAAGACGTTTGCAAGGTTTATCCCCTCCAGCCCACCGAATTGTTGGAGACTTATACTTCCAAAAAAACTCACGAAAAGGCCGGTAAGGACTTATTCTACAACTTCATGCTATAGAAGGAGTTCACTCACCGCCGCTTGTAGAAGACAAGGATCTCCAAGCTCTATTGGAAATGTACTGCGACCTCTTTGACGAACTACAAGAGCTTCTTCCCCCCTGTTCCCATGACCACCGCATACCATTAATACCAAGCAGTACCCCAGTTTGTGTTCGGCCTTATCGATATCCTTACTTTCAAAAAGCTGAGATCGAACGCCTCGTCGAAGACATGCTTCACACAAGAGTTATTTGTCCCAGCAACAACCCATATTCATCTCCTGTTCTCTTTGTTAAAAAACACGATGGCTCATGGAGGTTGTGCGTCGACTACTGTGCTCTCAACAAGCTGACGATTAAAGATAAATTTCCTGTACCAATTATTGATGAACTCCTTGATGAACTTCATGGCTCCAAATTTTTTACAAAGCTGGATCTTCACTCAAGTTATCATCAAATCAGTGTTCATCTAAATGATGTGTCCAAAATAGCCTTCCGCACTCATCAAGGCCATTATGAATTTCTCGTAATGCCTTTCGGCCTGACCAACGCACCTTCCACGTTTCAATCCTTAATGAATGAGGTTTTTAAACCCTTCTTTCGTAAGTTTGTTTTAGTTTTCTTTGATGACATTTTGATTTACAATTTATCATGGGAAGACCATTTGTGGCATTTGGAGGTGGTTTTGGCTAAGTTGAGAGCTCATCAGTTATATTTGAAGAAGCCCAAGTGTCATTTTAGCCAACCTAAAGTTACTTACCTTGGCCATGTTATTAGTCACAAAGGCGTCACAATTGATCAAGAAAAAATTCAAGCAATGTAGGATTGGCTAAAACCCAAGTCATTGAAGGCTTTAAGGGGATTCTTAGGACTCAGTGGATATTACTGCAAATTCATCTGGGATTATAGGAAGATTGCCAAACCTCTCACCGTGATGCTTAAGAAGGATGCCTTCTATTGGCACCATGAAGTAGAAGAGGCATTCTCCCAATTAAAGATCGCTATGACGAGGGCACCTATATTGGCCTTACTAGACTTCAAACAACCGTTCATTAAGGATTGTGATGTTAGCGGAGTTGGAGTAGGTGCAGTGCTAATGCAAGATCATCACCCCATTGCCTATTTCAGTTGAGCCTTAATTGGACGAAACCTTTCCCTTCCCACATATGAAAAAGAGATGTTGGCGGTATATTTGGCCATCAAGAAATGGCATCCTTATCTTCTTGGTCGCATTTTCATTATCAAAATGGATCAAAGGAGCCTCAAATATTTGTGGGACCAAAGAATCACCACCGACTCAGAACAAAAATGGATTTCCAAGCTCTTAGGGTATGATTTCATAATTGAATTCAAACATGGGTTCAAAAATGTAGTGGTCGATGCCCCGTCTAGCAAGGATTGCACAACAAAGGCCCCAGCCATATCCACCGCAGTTCCACGATGGTTGGACCCAATCAAGGAAAAGACCTCATCTTTTCCAGAATTACAACGCCTTGTTCGGCTTTGCCAAGAGGACCAAGCCGTTGGTCCTTGGTTGTATCATGATGGTATTCTCTACTCAAAGGATTGTATCTATCTTCAGTCCGCCTCTTCTCTTATCCCCACTTTAATCAACCAGTTTCATTCAATAGCGCATGAGGGATTTCAGAAAACCTATCAACGTATTCGGGCAGTTTTTTATTGGGTTGGAATGAAGCAGCATATCAAAGAATATATTCAAAGTTGTGACATTTGCCAAAGAAACAAAGTGCAGAATCTCTCACCCGCTAGGCTCTTACAGCCACTTCCCATACCCGAAACCATCTGGACTGATGTATCCGTGGACTTTATTGATGGCCTTCCACTTTCGTTTGGTAAATCCTCAATCTTTGTGGTCGTAGATCGATTATCTAAATTTGCACACTTCATTCCCATAGCTCATCCTTATAATGCTTTGAAGATCACCCAAATTTTCTTTGAACAAGTATTCCATTTACATAGAATGCCATGAACCATTATGTGTGAACGTGATCCCACTTTCACTAGCAGCTTTTGGACACACCTCTTTCGTCTACATGGAACGGACTTTAATTTCAGCTCTGCCTATCACCCTCAAACGGATGGACAAACGGAGGCCGTCAACCGCACCATTGAGGTGTATTTACGCTGCCTCACAGGTGATCATCCAAAGAATTGGGTCAAATGGGTTCCTTGGATCGAATACTCTTACAACTACAGCTACCAAAGTTCCATTAAAACAACCCCTTTTGAAGTGGTCTAGGGTAGACCCCCACCAACTTTGCTTTCATATATTCCTGGTACCACTTCAGTTGATGTAGTGGATAAGGCTTTGATGGAACATGATGCTTTTCTGACACAAGTTAAGCATAGATAGCTGGAAGCTCAAAATCGAATGAAGCAAAATTATGATTTGAAACATCGAGAAGTTGAGTTCGAAGTAGGTGATTGGGTTTATCTCCGTCTACAACCATACCGTCAACTTAGTATTCGACTCCAGAAACCTCAGAAACTGTCCCCCAAATTTTTTGGGCCGTATGAAATCATTGCGAAAATCAGCAAAGTTGCTTACAAATTAGAGTTACCTCCTGATTCTCGCATGCACCTAGTGTTTCATATCTCTCTTTTGAAGTTAAGAGTTGGTGCTGATGTAACTGTCCAGTCCACTCCTCCTCAATGGAATGATTTTAACACAAAGCGTAGAACCGCAAGCGATCCTCGAATGCAAACTAGACAAGGGCTAGTGGCTTCTACTGGTTCACTGGAAAGGATTTTCCCCAGATGATTCCACTTGGGAGAATTTGCAGGAATTCCAGTTGAGATCTCCTCAATTTGCCCTTGAGGACAAGGGTGTCCTTGGCAGGGAGGAGCTGTCACGTTCCTAGATGCATACATGGTGGCAGGATGTTACAATGGAGGCAGGGCGTTACTTGGGGTGTTCTCCATGTGGAAGAGTTAGTAGAGAAACTTGCTATTATTTTGTTATTCATGAAGATTTCTTTGCTAATTGTTCGGTAGTTTGTTGATAGTTGGTAACGTGTAGTTGTGGTTTGATCGAGTCTTTCGTTTTGCCGAATATTATGAAGTGGTTTGTTGTAAACTCTCCTATATAAAGGAGATATCAATTGAATAAAAGACATGTCAATTTCCAAATCAAACACTTGTGTGAATCGGAGGTCTCGTATTCCCTCGAAGCAATCCTCTCCCACTCAGACTCCTCTTGGCTCCCACCTACAGTAACCAGAGGGAGATCTAAGAAGAAGGTCTTCACTCCCTCTAACAGTTCCCGACCTGTAGCTCATTCTAGCAAAGAGGCTCTTAACATTCTCTTGCCACCAGATACTTAGAGACTTTCTTAGCCTAGCGGAACTGCCGAAAAATTGCCTGAATATCCCTTGGAACTGCTCCTGCCCCTGCTGGTCTTACTCTCTCAAAATTAAGTAGGGAGGGTGTTGCAATCCTGCGGATACCCTTTGGATATCTTCCCTTTTGGAATAGCTTTGAATAGTGACTTCTGATAGGTTCTATAATCATTCATTTATAGACCAAGCCACAACCCAAGAAACTTCATAGTTTGGATTCTTTCTGACACCCAGTCACAGAAAGAGTTTGGGTTGTCATTAGGTTTGATACGATTAGGGATGAAAGCCAAAACCTTTTCTTTTTGAGTCCATATTTTTTTTTTACCAAGTAAAATCAACTTCCATGCAATTTGAGAACCCTATCCAAATTGAATTTGGTCGAAATCTCCCAACCCCATCATCAAATTTAGGAGCCATGTTTTTAAAATTCGAACAGAATATCCTAAGAGAGAATAATTTAGTTGAAATAAAAAAGAAAATCTATTAATAATCTCTACACATGCTTCAGTTGCGGTGGGGTTGAACAAACCTACAGTTGGCCTATTTCAACCAAATAAAAAAAAAAATTAGACAACCCTGCATTATCATATTTCATCACTGTCGCTTTTTTAAAGCATTTCTAATGTTAAAAGTCATTTGAGTTATGATAAAATTAAACTTTAGCAGTAATATGATATTAAAATGTTATATTTGGACATTTTAATTCAACCATTGGATTTGAACAATACAGGTCGTTGATGAGAATAACAACTGATATTCTTCTGTCTATGATTAAGACAAATTTTGAACAAGTCAAAATATAGGGCACGTTTTAACCTGCGTCAAAGCAGGCTATTTTGCACCAGAAGTTTTGAAAGAGTCAAAAACAGAGTGTAGTTACACGATAAATTTTTGGGGTGAACTCAGTTCACCACATCAGTACTTTTATTTTGTGAACCTATCCAATCAAGTTTATCCATTTGGCTTCTGGCAGTTTTAGGTGATACAAATTTAACTGTTGTGTTTACAAGATGCCCTATTTTCACAGCTTTTGATGTCAATTTTTACTAATTATTTGTATACAAAGCTAACTTGACTTCTAATATAAAAAAATTATATATATATATATATATTAATTATAAGCACGTTATTGCAATTTTTATTTTATATTTAAAAAGGTTGTATACACATGTTATTCAAGTATAAGATGGCCTATAATATTTTATAACTAATAATGTTTTAAAAAATCAATTTCCTTTGATTGTATTAATATTCTTACCATTCCTGAATAAATATAAAATATTCAATTGCAATATTTTTCACACTCATGTATTAGTTTTCCTATCATTATAAAATGCATGATTATTGGTAAATATATACACAAAATTTAAAAATATATTATGAAGTTGGAACTTTCTCTCTATAAAGTCCGAGTAGAAACTCACTGTCTAGAGGCATATTCTTGTTCATATGTACATGCAATGATATATATGTATGTTATATGTAAATTAAACAAGAAAAATCGAGTTAGAAACCATAAAGAATTGTGGAACCACCATTGTTGAAGCTCGGAGTATGGTCTGATTCAACCCAAACTAAACACGGTTTAAGAGGTGAGGACTTAAACTAGGGATTCTAAGGATCCTGAAACCACAACCATTAGATTAAACTTGACATTACAAGTTTCGGGTTCAAAACCTAACCCTTGATTTTTAGAACAAGGATTAAGTTCCCATGTGGAGAGGATCCCATCAAGCCAAACCCCACTAGTTTTGGTGAAGAAACGAACATCTACGAACCATTTGCAGGTTCAACTATCAAACCTTAGACCGAACATTTGAGCAAGATTTGATGCTTTATATGAACGCCAAAAGACTCATTCAACTTTTAGAAACACATTGAGATAAAAAAACAGAGAGAATTGGTGCTTGAAAACTCACAAAATAGAGATTTAAAAATCTCTGAAACTAGGGCTACAATGTCGTGCATGGTGAGGAAGATGATGAACAGGAAGGGTCGGGTTTCGGGTCTGATCGGGTTCGGGTCAGGACCCGCCTGGTCGCACATAAGGGCATAAGTCGGACGGCGTAGTTTTGGGATATTTAGTTTTAAATTTAAAATAAAACTACGTCGTTTTGATGTTTAAGTTTTTTTAATTTTTAAATATGAATGGGTCTGTTTGGTTACAAGGTGGGTAAGGGCCTGATTTGATAACTACTGTTGGAATTGGGATAACCTATCCTAGTTTTGCCCCCTTGTCCGCTATTTGGCATGCGAAATATAAGAAAAATAAAGGGGAGTCATAGCTCCCCAGTGTTTAGCATGCGAAATATAAGAAAAATAAAGGGGAGTCATAGCTCCCCAATGTTGAATCCCCAACCTCTCACAAGTGTAAGCCCTAAAACCTAACAAGTGACCATTGTGCCACCATGGCACATATGATAAAATAGTAACAAAATAAATATATAATATATGATTAAATAATTTAATTAATTTAATTATTGTAAATAGTCCTGTTACCCAAATAAATTAAAGAAGTAGAGTATTTTAACTATTTTGAGAATTCTGGACCTAATGGCAGGATCCGTTTGACGAGAAGAGATCCCAAAAAATTAAGACGCATAAAATATAAAATTACCATTTTACTCTTAGGGATGCCCGAACCAAATAGAAGTCCGAGAGGTCTAAATAAACTTTTCTCGGCGTTCCGGACCCAACGGTGAGGTTCATATTATCAAACTAAGTATTGAAAAATACGACACGTAAAAATACAACCTTATTAAATTACGCTTAACAGTTCGATTTAATGAAAACAAGACCTATCTTAGGAAACTAGGATTCATCTAGTCAAAAAATAGGCTAAGAACACCATATAGGTAGTTATGTAAATGAAATATGAATTAATAAGTTCTTTAGAAATTGTTCTTAGGAACTACAAGGGAAAAGGGAAGGCACACCAGTAGCACCAATCCCGAGGACAAAGGTGAGTAATCCTATACTTTGAAGTAGAGATTTAACTCAATGAATTCTGAAGAAGTTTAAGTTCAAAATTCTTGAAGTTTTTTAAGTTCAAATTTCGTAATTATATGATTCCTAACTCAAGTATTACTGCTTCCATTTTTTGAAAATTCTATTATGACATGCAAGTTAGCTTGTTTATATTGCTAACTTTCTGTAAGTTTAAATTCCAGCATGTCTACATTAAATTCTGAATTTTATTAAATGCCTCTCTAAAATTAATGTCTTTTATTTTAGCTATGTTTTAAATATTCCTAAATATTGTGATTAAGTACACTGAAACTAATGTCTTATATGTTATATTCTAAGTATTTGAAGGCTCTGTTATAAATTCATGAAAGTCATGTTTTTAATGCACCTAAAAAGCATCTATTGAAGAAGTCATATTTTTAAAGGCACACGAAAAGCATCTATTGAATAAGTCATATTTCAAATACTTATGAAAAGCATCTATTTGAAGAAGTCATGTTTTTTAAGGCTCATAAAAAACATCTATTTGAAGAAGTCATATTTCAAATACTTATGAAAAGCATCTATTTGAAGAAGTCATGTTTTAAATGCTTTTAAAAAGTAACTACTTGGAGGTTATGTTTTAATGCTTTTAAATAACATCTATTTATAAAAAAAATATTTTTACATGCCTCTTGTTTGCGAACTGGTAATACGAGATAATTGTGCATAAGCACTACGAGATCGTGAGGCCCTTCGGGACTCATATACGAGTAAAATGCCCGGTGGAAGTTTTATCCACCAAGCATGAGATATCTCCACAAGAAGTAAAACTAGAGTCCGGTTCGAAACAAATTCTTCTGTTAAAAAGTGAAAATATGTTACGATCGAAAATGGTAGAAGGTTTATCCCCCATTTTTTTAAACATAATTACGTGTTTTGATTTCATGAACAAAAGATTCATGTTTCCATAAGTAATGACAGAAGGTTTTCGAGCCCCCATTTACATGAGAAGGGTTTTCAAAGAAATGGCCCAGCTTTTAAAATAACAAATGGTCATGCCCCTCTTATTTACGAGAAAAATGATTTTTCTTCATCCTGTTAAGAAGTAAATGATTTAAACTCTTTTGGTCACAATTGGCCACCTTATATATGTTTACAAGTTTTTTATTTGCATATTGCATGCTTCACTCGAATGCTTTAAATGCTTCGTGTTACGTGTTTTGAAGATCCTTATACTCTGTATACGTGAAATGTTTATTTTACTCGAATGCTTTAAAATGCTTCATGTTACGTATTTTTGAAGTTTTCTATGTCCTATATTTGAAGAAATATGTGCCTAGCCTGAATGCTTCACGTCACGACCCAAAACTTACCCTATGTGGATCTCGTGTCGCGGGGCCAGCCCAATGGCCGTCCCTATTTTTTTCATTCTTTGTATCCATGACAACAATATAAAATGTAAACTTAACAGTAAATTAGCGAAAGTCTTAATACAAAATACTAATTAACATCTGAAAGTTGTAAACCGACATAAATTGAACATAAACCACTCTTAGATGGTAAGTACATGGGAGAGACTCTATTCACTTCTATCATGCTTTTCAACTGTCTCCCTAAGCTCCTGAACTCCTACTGTGGTTCTGTAGCATTCTCACTTGAAAAAATAGTAAGTGGGGTGAGCTAACAACGCTTAGTAAGTAAAAGCCTATCTTCAATACATGTTAGGGTTAACATAAAAACATATATACTCATAGGGTGAACATGATAGCCAATCATGGAAACAGTTGTAGTTAATGGTAAAAATGCCACAATGGCCAATAAATAGTAAGGCACGATACACAAGTATGAGTAATGGTAGCATGAATATGAGAAAAGCTCAATAATCACAGTCAAAATAAATATACTGCCACAAGTCACAGTCAAGTCCAATAAATAAGGAACTATCAACATAGAACTATTCATAGGAAAATGAAAACATCCTATGAATTCCATAAACATCAGCATAACAGTTAAACATGAGTGATGCATTTACTCTGTTCAGGGTTTGGTAGACCCTCGATTTTTTGGGGGCCCGGCATACCTCCTTTTAACATGAATGCTTATACAATGCCCTTTTAACTCACTGCGTAAAAATTGACCCGTAGGTCCCATAAATCGACTCGTAGGTCCCATAAATTGACCCGTAGGCCCGCTCAATTAGAGAGCATCAAATAGATATTGTGATTGAGCACAAAATCTAGCATTTATCATAAATCAAGATTCTATCGTAATTCCATAAGAAGTGTATAAGGTATGGAATATCATGCAGTAACATACAATGATAGGCCTTTCAAGGCATAATACGACAAAGCAATCATGAGTGATAGGCCTTTCAAGGCACAATACAATAAAGCAATCATGAGATAACAATCAATAAACATCCACCAGATAGGACAATATCAATGGTGGGACAATAGCAGTGGGTACGTACATGAGTACAAAATTTTGGCAGTAATAGAAAGAATGTGGCTTGGAAAATCACGTATAAGAGACAGGAGTTTACTTACCTAATCAGTGCGTCCTAGTATTCCGTGACTTGTTCCTTTCCCTTTGACTTGCCTATACACCAATAAACACGTCACAGTTTTAATATCATTTATCAACTTGTGCATCTCGCTACTCTAAGTATCTCTTTTACTAATTTAGGCTTTCACGGTTTTCAATTTGGACTTTTATATCGAAAAGGGTAAAATGGTCATTTTACATGTCTCTATTTTTTGGGTTCTATTTTCACAATTTGGACTTCACTATTGAGTCTAGAAGGTTTGAAATAATACAAATTCACTATTTACTTAACTTAATCGGAGTCCGTTTGACTTACACTTGACTTAGGGGTATTTTGGTCATTTTGGTATTTTTACGGGTATTTTATTTTTTGTGACTTTGTCTCTTGAAACGGATTTCACCATTGGATTTAGAAAGTCCAAAATAGTAAATTTACACTATTTATTTAATTAATTTTCATATCGGGAATTAATTTAATAATTACTAATTTAACTAATTTATTAAATTAATTAAATATAACTAATATATATATATATATATATATATTATTTGGGGCAAAACAGATCACATGTGCCTTAGTGGCATAGTGGTCCATGTTTCATGAAGTGATCCTAAGGTCCTGGCTTCAAGTCGCGGGGGCAGCAGCCCCTGCGCATTTTTTTTTCCTTATAATTACAAGCCAAACATCGGATAGTCACCAAAACAGGGATAAGCTATCCCTATCCAAATTAAATTTCAATTTGATTTCAAATCCCCACAACCAAACACTCTGATTTCCCCTTTTAATTTAAAATAACCATATTCCTAAACGACGCAGCTTTGGTGCAAAGTAGCACCACACGACACCGTTCGGTGATGACTATTCATCGTCTTCTCCGATGAGTCTCCATCACCCTCTCCAGCAACGGTTGGTTTTTTCGACCTCTTTTCTACCCTAAAATCAATGGGGTCCTCACCTAAACTTCATGAGGATTCCATTTCCAGCCTTTTTTTTTTCCATTTAAACCATCCTAACTCCACGAATAAAGAAAAAACAGTAGCTCCGGTGAGATTTGCAATTTTTCGGTGAGCAATTTCATGACAGTTTCTCTATTGTTTTCTCTCATTTTTTTCTTCTAACCACTTTTTGCACCAAAGGGGATTAGTTCCTCCTCATTTAATCTAAGTTTTAAGCATAAAAACTCTAGAACCCAATTATTACTCAAGACCTGCAACTAAGGTTTTCTCACTCGTTTCTGGGTCATTTCGCTTGATTCAACTTGCAATATGAACTAATATTCATGCTTGATAATATCCTAAACTCACCTTTTTCTAAGTTCTCAGTCGTTGTATCTCCTTCTTCTTTTGATTTTCTTCCACTTTTCTCCTTCCTCTTCCTTTTCCCCTTCTGTTTCTTCTCTCTTTTTGGTTTTGTCACGCATGCCATGCATGCTCAAGTTATAACCGCCCCCCTCTCTCAATTCTCTCGTTCTCTCTCTCTCTCTCTCTCTCTCTCTCTCTCTCTCTCTCTCTCTCTTTCCTCTTTCCTTCATTGACCTTCCTTTTCAGTTTCCATAACTCCCCTCATTCCCTTTTTTAAATATATATGGCAGTTACAAGCCTTATGGTCAACAATATATATATATATATAGTTACTGACATATATATATATATATACATACATATACATATGTATACTTATATTTCCACGTATATATATATATATATTTATTTATATTTATTTTCCTTTTATTCTATTTTATTTTAATGACCTTTTATTTTTATTTCGGTATTCGTTCATGGCTTGCTCGGACATCGCCCGAGCATCATCTGTACATTCGAAACTATTTAGATTTCAAACCCGTCTATTTCATTTGATATCATAACATAAAGCCCTAACGGCTCGGGTTGACATGGTTCACTTGGTTACAATTTGGGTCGAGGTATTACACTTCATGCTATCTGTTTTTTTTTAGAATCATGTATTCGGTATCTGAAGTATACGAGTAATTGGTAGTGAATGTTTTTATAAACTCTCTTATAATTAATCCACTGCCAGTTGAAAACCCATGACAAGGTACTGGAATTACTCATAAACTTTCATAAAACTCACATGGATTTGTTACCCATGACTCTTTCAGGTAATGAAGATGGTTGGGAGCCTTACCCGTACTGAGGAAGGGCGTGGGGAGCTCTACACATAACTTAGCAAAATTTTTGGAAATATTAGGACCCATAGTCGGTCAACTTTTGTAGTAATGAAATTCTGGACAATATTATAATTAAGCCCTTAGGGGCAATGGACATGTAATATGTATAATTTCTAAAATTTTAGTAAGCTCTATATGTATGCATTGTACCGTTCTAAAGAGTGGCAATCCCGAGTTTATGTGTGGAGAAAAGAAAAAAAATTTCACGCTTCCGCAACTGTAATCTTGGCAGCACCGTTACTTATGGTCCACTCGCTGGCCCTCGGGTCAAAGGGTGGTGGTCACGTTCTCTTAATCCACACATGATGAGTTTTGAATCGTGGCATATTCATTGGCTAGATTTGGTTGTATTATGTCGTGATGGTTCTTTGTTGAAAGTTAATGCATTTTGGGTAGTGCTGCAGTTGTTAGGGCTTTTTTTTTTTTTTTTTTTTTGTCTTTCTGTTTGGTGCCTCAATTTATACTACTTTTTCCTTCAAATTTGCTATTCTCTTTTGAAGTAGCAAATTTGCTTATGTGGTTTGAAGGTAGCAAATACATTTTGTATTAAAATAATTATGAAACTTAATAAATACACAAGATTCTAATGTAATTATATCAAAAAGTTGTGGAATCACTTATTAATATAAAATAAAAATATATTAAAATTTGTTACAACCATTGGAGTGTCAAATTTTAATGTAAGTAGCAAATTTATATTAAGATAGCAAAGTATGTAGGTCGCAAATTTGTACTAAGGCAGCAAAGAATAACTTTGCTCCATTTTTTTGCTTCATCTCTTGGAGATGGTCTTAGCATCAAATAAAGAATTTTACTTTTTTTAATAAAAAAAAAAAAAAAAAGGTTTCATGGTTAAAGTTTTGAAAACATGCCATAGGTATATTTTATAGTGAACCCTCTTACTCTTACATCATGTTTGGCACAGTGAAACGGGCATACCATAAATGTATATTTTAATTTTTTCATTCTTTATTCTTGTTTGTTATGATTGAGAAAGCCTGTTTTATGGAATAAACATTCTATTAAAAATTATTCTAAATATTTCTTTGACTTAAATGAGTAATCCTTATTCCATTTTATGTAATTTCTATTCGATTTTTTATTTCATTTCATGAAATGATTGTTTCATTCATACATACTAGACATAGCCTTAGATCTTTTGTTTTTGCTTCTTTGAAATATCAAATAAACATGTATAGAAAAAACTTTTACAAAGAAAATTTTACTAAACAAAAAAAAAAAAAAAAAAATCGTTTGCCATATTGAATAAGGCATAATAAGGATTTACTATGATAATTTAAATTTGGTTAATATTTTGAAAAATCTTGTTCAAACATTATAAGACTAAACATATTGTTATTGGACATCACTTCATTTGAGAGCTTGTAAAGAATAGGTGATATCTAGGGCAATATGTCCCCATCGAGCATTAACTCACTCCCTGAGCTTTTCACAAAGCCTCTAAAAAGTCTTAAGTTTCAAGTACCTTAGAAAATTTATAGGGGTTTGCTCCCTCGAGTAATTGCTTGTAAGTTACAAAGGTTGTGTTTTACTTCGTCTTCATCTTTACTTCATGGTGAATGTTAAGTTCTTTTAAGATTTTTGTTTTTAGTATTAGTTTATTTATTTTATTTTAAATAATAATAAAAAAATCAAAAATATTTTCCTTGTTCTGATTTCCTGTATTGTTTTGATATCCCAAGAAATTGAGTCTGATTAAAAGTATTTGAGACAAATGCTTTTTTTTTGTTTGAAACAGCAAAAAAATGTTTTATTGATGAATAAAGAGTACATACATGAACAACAATATGGTTATTGTACTTTAACATGACTCATTGACATCTACTGTTCAATACTTTATCTTTTTTCAATCTTGTATTTTTTTTTTAATAATATATCTTATTGCACTTCACAAGCATATTCTTTGATGAGGTATCCCTTTGTCCTCCTAAGCATTTGCAAATTAAGTTTCATGTTCAACTTTCAATAAATTCATGGCTAAAAAATTAGTATATAGTTGCATATTTTTCATGACTCTTTGCACTTGTATGTATGGTTATGTATACTAAGGAAAGTGTTACCTACGAGATAGTCCAGAGGTATCAAAAAGACTTTTGAAAATAATTGTCTACTCACTTGTGTGAAAGGTTTCTTGTACTTGACTGAAAATTTTAAACTTGGGCATGCAAAGTTCCATATAATACTAAGGTATTTTGATAATTTTTTAGCTTAAATTATGATCAAAATAGTTAATTAGATTAAAATATTCCCATAATAATTATGCAATTATTGATAATTTTTTAGCTTAAACTATGATCCAAAATAGTTAATTAGATTAAAATATTCCCATAATAATTGTGCAATTATTGACATGGTAAAGTATATATATAATGTTATAAGATTAAAATGTAGATGAAACTCTTTGTTTGAAATAATTTGAGCTGTAAAACCACGTAGGCAAGTTTGGGAAAAAGAAAATTAAGTTTTTTTGTAAGATCGTAACTTGACTATGCTAATCTCATACTTGAGATCTACACGTAAAAATTAGACGTTTGGAATTAGGACGTTTGGAATTATTTATTAGGACGTTTGGAATTAGAAGCTCAAGTACTCATCATTTAGCTGTGGATCTTGCACCTCTATGTAAAAAAAAAAAAATTGACAAAGATATAAGCCTTAAAGAATATTTAAATGATTTACCCAGAGCTAGCAAGAGAAACAGATGAATCATTCACAAATGGCAGGACTTGCTCAAATCAAATTATCTAATGCAATTAGAGCTCCAGAAATCAAGAATTTCAGCTGCTTCTGCACTCATGGTGGGTTGTATGTTATTTTTGTTGTTATGCAATTGCTAGAACTATCACAACAATTTCAAAGTTGTCACACAGACGGGAAGAGGGGTTGGAAACTGCCTACCTACTTAGAGGCTATTTCGATTTCAAATCTCCTTGTGATGGGCGTTTCAGTAACCAAGGAAGATCCAGTTACCATTTGAGATGATCCCGAACCAAAACCGCTGCCATTCAATGCCATAGGAGCGACTATAGCTGGACTAGACCCTGCAGACAAATAATGGAATGGATTCAAGGGTGCAGGAATCTCTACTTCTCCTTCCAACATCTTCACCACAACACTCATCAATGGCCTTGATTCAGGTCTATACTGAACACACCATAGAGCAACTTTAACCATCTTCTCTGCCTTCTCTTTATCCTCCTCCTCAATAGCACAGACTGTCATCAGGTCCCTTGATTCTCCCTTCTCAAACTTATCCCACGCCCATCTCGGGAACCACTCCTGGCTCTCAGGAAGATTAAAATCAAGGTTCTTTCTCCTACCTACGATTTCAAATAGAAGCATTCCAAAGCTATAAACATCACACTTGTGGCTTTTTGGTAAGGGCATCCCTAGTTCAGGTGCAGCAAAACCAGGAGTCCCTCTTCGCCCGGTCATGATTATATGTGTGCTGTCCCTATTGTAAAGCTTGGCCAAACCAAAATCAGCTACTTTAGGACAGAATTGAGCATCCAACAGGATATTTCCTGGTTTTATATCGTAATGAATTATTCGCTGCCGGCAGTCTTCATGCAAGTAAGCAATTCCTCTGGCTGTCCCAACTGCAATTTCATAGAGTTTTTCAAATCCTAAGATCTTGTTTTCGCGGAATAAGTACTTGTCAAGCGAACCATTTTCCATGTACTCATAAACCAGAGCTCTCAAACACTTATCAAAGCAAAAGCCATAGAGCCGAACCAGATTAAAGTGGTGAATTCTTCCAATGGTACTCACTTCTGCCATGAATTGTTCCTCAATTCTCTTATCAGAAGTCCCATTTAGAACTTTCACTGCCACCGTTGTTCCATTACTAAAATCCCCCTTATAGACTGATCCAAAACCACCTGAACCTAGCAAGTTGCGGAAGTTATTGGTTGCAATCTTAAGCTGCGGAGAGGTAAATCTGATTGGCTTTTCTCTTTCCATGTCATCAAGGAATTTGACCATGGTGAGTGTCAGATTTGGCGTGTCTGGCGAGTCTGGACTCACAGTGTTACTACTACTTCTTCGACCTCTTCTCCGGCACACTACCACTACAAGAACGATCTTCACAATGAAAAGTACTGCAGGGTTAAGAAAACTAAATCAAAAACACAATGGCGTAACATTTTCAGTAAAAACTGATTAATATATAGATGAAGAAAGGAAACAGCAGAGGGAAATCTTACTGAGGCTCACAATGACAAAAGATAATTTTAAAACCAGTAAATGTGTTTCCTCTGAACTTGACATTACTGGGTATCTGAAACAGAAGAGAACCAAAAGCACTCAAAAGCTCAAAATCCTGCAAGATAAAAAAAAATGTCACGAATCTAGAGACAACCAATAAACCGAGTTAAATTTCAACACAAACAGAACGTCACATCTTTCTTATTTATGAAGCTTTATCCGCATTTATAGTACAATGATGTTTCCATGCATTGACGGCTGAATGTCTGGATATTTCAATTAAATTAATACCTTGAAAATGATCAAAACTGCGTGATCTGTGGAAAAGATAATTGGATAAAAATGGCAAAGCTAGGCCGGCTGAGAAAAGCCAGGGCATTGTAAACAACGATGTGTGAAGATGAGAATTAACTCATTCTGCCTTCAATGAGATGAAAACGACAGCTTCGGAAATTACGGTCCATCTGCACATCTCTTCCTTACGTGTGTATTGATATATTAATATATGAAATTTATATTTGTAATAAACTTATAAATTGAGTAATACAAGGGAAAGTTGATTAAAATTTTGGCTGCAAAGACTTGTAAATTGTAACGCCGCGTGACAAAACCTTTGGACAGCTTGTGATATAAAACGAGTTTCGACTTTCGAGACGTTTTTGGACAATTGCGCTCCACCAAAATCAATTTGCTATTTGTGAGTTGGTTTAGAAAATGTGCTGGTCAAGAAGCGC
This sequence comes from Nyssa sinensis, assembly GCA_008638375.1. Classification (NCBI taxonomy): domain Eukaryota; kingdom Viridiplantae; phylum Streptophyta; class Magnoliopsida; order Cornales; family Nyssaceae; genus Nyssa; species Nyssa sinensis. The sequence goes on from CM018040.1 coordinate 17,801,663, forward strand.
CATGACCCACTGTATCTAAAGAGTAATGTTTTATGAACAACTCATTTAGAGTCGGTCGTCTAATGTCTAATGTCTAATGTAGCGTGATTTAATTAATTATAAATTTTTATATTTTTTTTTATTTTTGTTACATTTTTATAATAAAAAATTGAAGTAATTAGAATGTTTGATGGGAAGAGAATAAATCAAATTATCTCAATTTATTGATATTCATAAATGATCATGAGAATACAGTGATTTTTGTGCACCTTATTATGTGTTATTATAAAGGTCTCGTTTGAACGATCAAATAAAAAGATCGAATCATATAAGATATTATATATTCTATTTGTAATACCCCGACCCAGATATCGGGTTATATGACACTCATTACGAGATTATGAAAAATAATATATAAATTCTAAATCATAAGAAAATAATTAATTAATTTAATAAAGATTAATTAATTAAATATATGAAGATTAATTATTTAATTATAATTAATAGAATACGTGATGACACATACGAAACCCACATTAAAGGTGTGTTGTGTGTGATTACATGGCCAAGAATGTATATGTGTAGGTATATATATATGTACATAAGTATATTCATGTATGTATTATAAGAATGATTAAATATATATATATATATATATGTGTATATATATATATATATTATATAAATGATACAAAATATCTAGATATTTAAAAGTGTGTGTCGGTTGAGAAGTGTGTGAGTTTGTGTGTGTTAGTGTGTGTGTGTGTAATATTATATATATATATATATATATATATATAAAACTACAAAATATCCTGTGAATTAAATGGAAAGCTGATAGAATGAAAAGTGATGCAGCTATTTTTGGCTCGTCAAGGATACGATCGTCACTGCGAATGAACCTACAAAGAAATGAGATAAAAGCCACCAGGAATGGCTCCGGTGGGTAGCCGCTCCGATGGTTCAATGAGATCAAGTAAAGAAAGTTTGCTTGAGCTAATAATATCTTCTTCTTCTTGCTTAAGTAAAAATCAAGTACCTTATACATACCTTTTCCAGTGTATTTATAGATTAATGAGTTTTGTTTTTTGTGCTAAGCGGTGGAATCAATGATATCTTTATGTCACTGTTGATCGTTGACTTTACAGCGATGTAGGGCTAAGATTTATTTCGTCTTTGGTCAGAGCTAGACCCCACCGCCTGTCAGGCGGCACAGAATTCATCATGACGGCATACGTCATAATAATGTTTATAAATGGTTGTCCCATCACGACATCGGTATTCCGAGATACTCTGGTAGTGACCTCGGTAACCCTAAGACACAACCTAGGCTATTTGTTGAGTGTATCAGAATGAAATAACCTCTTCATACTTATTTGGAGAAGTTTATATAATTCAAGCTGGACACGTGTCAGGTCCTAATTGGGAGTATCTTTTTGGTGTATCAGCTACTCCCCCCCAAGCCGGAGTCCTGAATCATGCGTGTAGGACTGAGGTTAGGGTTTTTTATTGTCTTCAAAAAAGTCGCGTGTACGCGCATTAATAAGCAGTTTTTTCGATATTTCGAGGAGGCATGAGCCGTCATGGCAGTTTTAATGCGCAGATCGTCGTTTCGAGAATTAAAGCTATTCATTACGCCAGTCGTTTATTTTGATTTTCTCGAGATTTTTTTTGAAATGTTTCAGTTCCCGGTTTTGTAAAATCATAAAAGGACACGTTTTTAGAAATCCTGACGATCTTTCGTACGAGAACTATTTGCCCCTCTGTAAACAGTCTCAAATATATTCTTCGTGCGTAACCTCCGGTGAAGTCAGGACGATTTCTGGCAACGGTGATATGACATTTGCAACGTGTGACTGGTAACTTCCTTATTTCTAGTGCTGTTTTTCTCTTCGTCGTTTTATTCTTCGTTCTCAAGCTCTGTTTTTGGTTTCATCTTTGTTATTCTTCTCTCTGGTTTCTCAAAATTTCTTTGAGTGTTTGATCATGTCTGGGTCACAAATGGGAGAAATTAGGGTTGAGCCAGAGGGGGGTGAAGACGATCCGCCGTCTTCATCCTCTACTTCTTCGTTCTCGTCTTTTGAGTCTGCCCTAGAGTCGAGTGATAGGGAGGCTAGCACATCTCATAGGGAAGAGGGTGAGAGTCATATGACGAAGGGGATGTTGTCAACCCTTAGGAAGCAGTTCCAGTTTCCAAGGAATGTATCCTGTAGAGTCCCTAAGCCTTCAGATCGTCCTATCGACATCAAACGGGGGGAGATCTGTGTTTATTTCGAATGGTTCGAGTTAGGCGTACGTCTCCCATTTCATCCTCTTTTTAGGAAATTTTTTACTTATTTTAACATTTGTCCTGCTGATCTAAACGTTAATAGTTGGAGGCAGCTTTTAGGTTTTTTAGTTTTAGGTCATCTGAATAAGGTCCAAGTAGATCTGGACCTCATTCGCAGTAAAATGGACATGAAGTTCCTTTCTACTGAGGGACTTTATTATATCTGTTTTGATCAGAGGTACCGACCTCTGACTACGGTACCATCTTCCAACAAAACATGGAAGAAATGGTATTTTTTCGTTGGGGGAGGCTGGGAGCGAGAAGACTATGAAGGCGACCTGAGTCTTTTTCCTCGGCATACCGGCCCCATTGGTGACTCTTGTTAGATTTCAGTTTGATATATAATAATGTTTTTCTGTATCTGTTTCTCTTTGAGGTATATGTGATAAGTATGTTCTCTTGGTCTTGTCACAGATAAAGGGAAGTGGAAAAGGTCGGCTTTCACTCCCGAGATTGAGAAGAGATAGGAAAAACTTCTCCAGCCTGCTTTCTGTCATCATCTGTAAATTTTATCACCAAAAAATCTAATGGCGGCAGGTTTGACAAAGGCAGATGGGGCCAAAGTAAAGAAGTCTATTTTGGCCGGATATGTCCCATCTAGCAAAGCTAAAGCTGGGGGTTCTACCTCTTCTATACCTGAACAAGCTCAGGTACCGACGTCGTTAGAAGTACCTCAGCCAGCCCAAAAGAAGAGGAGGGTAATTTCAAGGGCTGCTCGGGAGGCTGCCGAAGCTGCAGCGCAGGAGGCTGATAAGATGACTTAGTCGGGACCATCTCAGCCTACTGAGGCTCAAGTTCCACCTCCTATCGAGGCTCAAGGGCAACCAACTGTAGCTGCCTCAGCCGCCCCAAGGACAACGCCTTCAGGACCGACTGGAGCTCAAGGGGGATCGAGTTCGGTGCTTCTGAATCCGGCCGAAACCCCTACGGGTTCAAAGGCCATAAAGGTGGCTTTGAAGATGGGGCTGCCCCCTGGTTTTAACAAAAAAGGGTCGAGGCAAATTCTAGGAGAATTGATATCGGGATATGTAAGGGTAATACTTCTTGATACTTCTTTCTTTTCTTTTCTCTTTTTTTTTTTTTGACATGTTTCGATATTGTTTGTAGGGCATCGGGGCAAGTGGTTTCCTGATGGACCGGTTTGCGGAGGCTGAGAAGGCGTCGGCCCTTCAAGATGAATTAAAGAAGGCGCAAGTTGATCTGAAGGCATCCCAGTCTGAAATCAAGAAGGCGCACGCCGATCTGAAGGCAGCTCAATCCGAAAGCAAGAAGAATCAAGCCGAGCTGCTGGTTGCTCAATCGGACCTAAAGCATGCTCAAGTCAAGCTGAAGGTATCTGATGCTGAACTTGGAGTGGCTCAAGCCAACGTCTCATCTCTGGATACCAAATGTGAGGCGTTTTAGGCGGAAAATATAAGCTTAAGCCAGAAGCTGGGATCTATGATCGATCAACGAGATCTATTCCGCCGGAGGATGGATGAGCAAAAGAAGAAATTCCAAGATACTGAGGCAGTAATGGCTAAAAAACTAGAGGAGGTCAAGGAAGCCACCAAGGAGGCAACGAAAACCGGGATGATGGAGTTGGTAAATTCAATGGGGAGAGAGCTCGTGGACTCTGGTTACATGCTTTGCAGGAAGAGAATCCAGAAGTTGTATCCAAACTTGGATATTTCTCATCTGGACGATGTAGAAGTAGAGTCATTACCGAGTTCCCCCAACCCTCCAGATGTAGAGGGTTTTGTTGAAGTTGTTCCTTCTCTTTCTTCTATTCCCCCCAAGCCAAAGTAACTTGGATTTTGTAATTTTTATGATCTTTTTGTAAGCTTTGGTTCATATATAAATTGTGCTTTCTTTTCATGCCAATCCGGTAGTGTTGAGTGACAGTTTGTAACAACTTGATATTTGCTAATGCTTCTATAAGTAGGTAAAAGACAAAACTTTAAGTAAAGATCTTACCAAGATTATCCCGGTAATCAACAATGTGAAGAAGTTGAAATCAATACTTTAAAGGCTAATGTCGAGAATATGACCTCTGGATCCTGAGGTAATCAATTTATAATAAAACAAGCCGCGATGATAAAGTTTTAAATTTTTATAGCACAAGCTTGGTACACTTGAAGATCTGGAGACTTAATTTTAACAAACATGTACTAGAGTCCTGGCGCATACGTGCGTTGAGTCCATTTGAGATGGAACAGGTCGGTAGACCTACACATTGAATTTGGGACCATTGGGACCATTCCTACAGCACTCTTGCTTGTAAGGGCCATTTGAGATGGATTCAGATCGGTAGACCTGAGCATTGAATTGGGACCATACCTACAGCGATCTTGCTTGTAAGGGCCATTTGAGATGGATCAGATCGGTAGACCTGAGCATCGAATTGGGACCATACCCACAGCGATCTTGCTCGTAGGGGCCATTTGAGATGGATCAGGTCGGTAGACCTGAGCATCGAATTGGGACCATACCCATAGCGATCTTGCTCGTAGGGGCCATTTGAGATGGATCAGGTCGGTAGACCTGAGCATCGAATTGGGACCATACCTATAGCGATCTTGCTCGTAGGGGCCATTTTAAAATAAACCAGGTCGGTAGATATTGACAAAGTACGTTACCTGAAAGATAGGAGGTTTTATTGATAGTATTTTCTTAGATGCTCAATGTTCCATGGTCTAGGAATCGGATTTCCCGCCATATCTTCCAACCAATAAGTCGTAGGCCTACTAATCTTCACAACTTTGTAAGGTCCTTCCCAGTTTGGGGATAGCTTTCCCGTTGTAGGTTCCTTGGTATTAGGGAAGATCCTTCGCAGAACCAAGTCACCTAAGTCAAATGTTTTAACCTTTACCTTCTGATTAAAACTTTTGGCCATCCTCCGACGACATTCTTCCATTCTGATTGTAGTCTGTTCTCTTTTTCCTTCTAGTAAGTCGAGGTTCTCGGTTAACTGAAGATGATTAGCTTCCTGATTGAAGGCCTCCGTTCTCAATGTGGGCATACCGATTTCGACAAGAATGACCGCCTCGGAACCATACGTAAGTGAGAATGGCGTTTCCTGAGTGGCGATTCTCCTTGTTGTTCGGTAGGCCCAAAGTACACCGGGAAGCTCTTCTACCCATTTTCCTTTTGCTCGTTCTAACCTCTTTTTGATGCCACTTAATATTGTCCGATTAGTCACCTCGGCCTACCCATTTTCCTGTGGATGTCCTGGTGAGGAAAAATGATGATTGATATGGAGATCATCACAAAATTTTCTAAATATTTTTCCTGTAAATTGGGTGCGGTTGTCTGATATGATAATGCATGGTACTCCAAACCTGCAAACAATATTTTTCCATGTAAAATTCTTGACATCTCCCTCGGTAATGTGAGTCAATGGTTTCGCTTCTGCCCATTTGGAGAAATAATCAATAGCGATCAGCAAATATTTCCTGTTTTGAGGGGCCTTTGGCAAAGGTCCTACGATATCCATGCCCCATTGGGCAAAAGGCCAGGGACTTGCAATGGGCGTAAGCTCTTGTTATGGTAGATGTTGATATGAAGCGAAACGCTGACATTTGTCACATTTCTTCACATATTCTCTGGCTTGATTTAGCATACCAGGCCAGTAATAACCATGGGTTAAAGCTCGATGTGAGATGGTCCTGCCACCATTATGATTGCCGCATATCCCTTCATAGATCTCGGCTAGTACATACTCCGATTCTTTTGGAGATAGGCACCTCAGTAGGGGTTGGGTGTATGACCTACGATAGAGTTGCTCATTTAACATCAGGTACCGAGCTGATCTGATCCGTAGTTTTCGCGCTTGATTTCTGTCGTCCGGTAGTTGGCCTTCTTTCAAATATCTGAAGATAGGAGCCCTCCAGTCCTGACATTGTTCCGAGATGTAAACATTTTGAACCTCGTCAATACCGGGGCGATCTCGGGAGGAGATAAATAATTCTGAATCCCTTTTGGTACCGAGGTGAGAGGCCATATTTGCTAAGGCATCCGCTCTCGTGTTCTGTCTTCTCTCTATTTTGTGAATACAGAAAGTGACAAATGATTGTTTTAGAGAGTTTACCATTTCAGCGTATTTGATCATTCTTTCATCTTTCACTGCAAATTCACCCAGAACTTGGCCCACCACTAATTGTGAATCAGAGAAGGCTTCAAGGTCATGAGCCTCATGTTCTATGGCTAGTTGCATGCCAAGAATTAATGCTTCGTACTCGGCTTCATTGTTTGAAGCTCTGAAACCCAAAGTAACTGCCTTTTCTGTGGTAATACCATTAGGAGATCTGAGGATAATACCAACTCCAGAACCTTTATCAGTTGAAGAACCATCCACATATAGTTGCCATATGGCCATAGTTGGGTTAGCATCTAATTTCTGTTTCAGAGTTGGGGTGAATTCGGCAATAAAATCTGCCAAAGCCTGAGCTTTAATGGCAGTCCGAGGTATGTATACTATGTCGAATTCTCCCAATTCTATCGACCATTTCACAAGACGACCCTAAGTTTCAGGTTTGTGTAATATGGCTTTTAAGGGGTATGAGGTTAGAACTATAATTGAATGGGATTGAACATAAGGCCTGAGTTTTCTGGCGGATATAATGAGTGCAAAGGCTAGCTTCTCTACCTCAGGATATCTTTTTTCTGATCCAAGAAGTGCTTTACTCACGTAAAATATGGGTTTTTGAATCCCTTTCTCTTCTCGGAGTAGCGCAGAGCTTATTGCATTCTCAGATACCGCGAAATATAAGAGAAGTTTCTCTCCTTTCATTGGTTTAGATAACAGCTCTGGAGATGCCATATACTTTTTAAGTTCCATAAAAGCTTTGTCGCATTCAGAGGTCCATTCCAAGACCTTATTCCCCCGCAAAGCTTTGAAGAACGGAAGACAGCGGTCCGTGGACCTGGATATGAAGCGATTCAATGCCGCAATTCGGCCATTTAACGTCTGTATCTCCTTCCGGGACCTCGGAGGCTCAAGTTCTGCCAAAGCTTTAATTTGGGATGGGTCGGCTTCGATGCCTCGCTGTGAGACAAGAAAACCCAGAAACTTCCCACGGCTGACCCCAAAGGTACATTTGGATGGGTTCAACTTCATCTTGTGCCTGTTCAAAATGTCGAAGGTCTTCTTCAAATGTTCAACGTGGTCTTCCTTCTGCTGGCTCTTGACTAGCATGTCATCGATGTAAACCTTCATTGTGTCGCGGATCAGAGGTGCAAACATTTTCTTGACCAAGCGTTGATATGTTGCTCCGGCGTTTTTGAGGCTGAAAGACATCACTTTATAACAGTACAAACCTCGTTCAGAAATGAAAGAGCTTTTTTCTTGGTCGGGAGGATACATTTGAATCTGGTTGTATCCGGAGTATGCATCCATGAAGCTCATTAACTCATAACCAGCAGTTGCGTCAACGAGTTGATCAATTCTCAGGATAGGGAAGCTATCTTTTGGGTAGGCTTTGTTAAGATCGGTGTAATCAACGCAGACTCGCCATTTACCATTCTTCTTTTTAACAAGGATGGTGTTAGCAAGCCATTCTGGGTAAAAAACCTCCCTGATTAACTTCGCAGTTAATAACCTCTGAACTTCGTCATTGATTATCTTATGTCTCTCTGGAGCAAATGTTCGTCTCTTTTGCCGCACGGGGTGGCAATCAGGATTTGTCGTTAGCTTGTGGCAAATACATGACGGATCAATACCTTCCATGTCTTTAGTTTCCTATGCAAAGACTGATAACTGAGTTTTCAGAAACTCTATTATCACATTCTGTTTTGGTGGAGACAGATCGGCACCAACTTGTAAATAATGCTCTTTTTCCTCCAAACCTACCGATATTTTAAGTGGTTCTTGGACTGGCGTAGCCATGCTATCTATACCTCGTGGGCTCAAAGGTTCCTCGATGTCGGTAGGACATTCCATCCTAACACTTTGGTCAGAGAGATCGGAAACAATGATTTTCCGAGGTGCTTGTAATTGCTATTGCTGGGTTTTCCCTTTTAGTGCCACAACGTGGCAGTCCCGAGATGACGATTGGGAACCTTGAATAGTACAGATTTGATCGTTGTGTACGTATTTGAGGCACTGATGAAGGGTGGATGTGACAGCCCCCATTTGATGGAGCCATGGTCTTCCCATGATTATGTTGTATGGAGATCGGGAATCCACAATCACATATTCAGCTATTAGGGTTTTCTGTGCTTCACTGACTCCAACAGTTGTTAGGAAGTCAATACTGCCCATGGGAGAACTTAGGTGTCCATCAAAACTAGCCATCACTGCCGTGGTGCCTTTGAGGTCAGACACGTTGAGCTTCATCTTTTGGAAAGGCTCATAAAATAAAATATTAGCGGAGCTGCCCGTATCCACCAATACTCTAGAAATGTCAAAATTTGTGACTCGGAGAGTGATGACAAGCGTATCAGTATGTGGACAGTGTATGCCAGCCAGGTCCAGCTCGGAGAACTGGATTTGTGGTGAGGGTTTCAACCTCTTCTCAAGAGTCATGACTTGAATTGGGATTGGTGCTGCCTTCGCTTCTCGAGCATAGCGTTTCCTTGCCCTATTTGAGATGCCAGAGATGGAGTTGGTTGCATGGAAGACGAGGATAACGTGATTATTCGATTGGGGTGGTTCGCTTTGACTTGTCCCAGGAGTGGACCCCTGATCTTGTCGTGGTGGCTGAGGCCTAGGGTCCTGCCGAGGTTGTTGGGGTTTCTGAGTTTGAGTATTTGGTCCACCCTCTAGTTGAATGAACTCTTTCAGTCATCCCCTCCGAATTAATTGATCAATTTCTTGTTGAAGATGTCGAAAAAATTCTATAGCATGTCCGTGATCTCGGTGGAACTCACTGTACTTACTACGATCTCGGTGGTCCGGATCACTATATAAGGGTTCTGGACGCTTGAAATTTTCATGTGCCTTGACCTGGTGATAGATCTGGAAAATAGAAACAGTCAAGGGAGGGAGTGGCACATTCAGAGGTGCATATGATCTGAATCGTCCCGAGGTGGGCTGGTTTTGACCTCGGGATGTTGTTTTTGTATCGGGACTCCTTGGTCTTTTACTGGTATTGCCACCACTCTGTGTTTGAGATTTACCCTCCATTTGTGCTTGTTCCTTGGCAAGACGAAGGGATGTTCTGGTGTCTTCCAAGTTAATATGCTTTCTCGCCCTTTCCATAAGTGATGCCATATCTACTAGGGGGTTCTTTGTCAAAGAGTCGTGAAAACGGCCTGGCCAAAGTCCCGCATGTAAGGCGGCCACCAAAAAGGCTGCACCGCAGTCAGTGATTTCAGTCAGCTCGGCATTAAATTGAGCAATATAATCCCTGAGTGATTCTTCCTTTCTTTGCTTGATGGATAATAGAAATTCTGGCCCCTTTTTGAGTCTCCTGCTAGTTAAAAAGCGGTCGAGGAAACGCCTACTGAGCTCATAGAAATTGGGGACTGAATTGGGAGGGAGGTTGTGGAACCATCGAAGGGCTGCGCCTTTAAGACTTGTGACGAAAGTTCGGCACAGAAATGCATCGGTAGCGCCATGAAGGGCCATCGTATGTTGATAATTAGAAAGATGATCACCACGATCATCTAACCCTTCATAAGGGGTGAACTTTGGAACAATGAATTTGCGAGGACGTTCCTCGGCCAAAATAGATGTTGTAAAAGGAGTAGTAAACCTACCGAGAAGCCTTGCTATCTCATCCTGCTGAGGGGGTTGATTGCCCTCTCGAACAGGAGCTGCTTGTCCCATGGAATCCGCCACTTCTATCGATCTCATCGGTATTCTGGAAGGAACAGAATGCTGAAATCCTGGAATACTGACCTCAAGTCCAGTGGGTTGAGGATTATTTTGACTAAGAATAGCATGTTCGGATTGTCTTTGAAAGGAAGCAGGTGTCGGCTGAAGTGGTGGTCCGGATTGTACCAAATTAGCTCCGAAATTCGCGGGGCTAACAACACGGCCCCTGCTATAATTAATGATATTAGGTTGAACAATAGGCATGACCCCCGGAATGTCATCTCGAACTGGAGCTACACCTGGTGGAAAAAAGGGACGAGCGCTAGGACCGCCTTCTTCATAACGCCTCCCTTCAAGGGGATATAATATGGGATATACATTTTCGAGAACTCCTGAGTGAGGGAGAACCGATGGACTTTGAGTTAAAGAAGCCAAGACTTGGGATATGGCTAAGAGCTGAACTTGAGTCTGATCAGCTTGTTTCTGCATCTGAGCTCGAATTTGATCAAGTTGTTGCTGTACAGGATCGGAGGTTGCAACTTCCTCATCCTGAGCTAACGGTTGAGTTGATATTGGTGCAGAGCGACGGTTGGAAGCCATTGATCTGTCGTGGAAATCAATCAAATTACCAAACTAAACTACTAGTATAGTAGAGAAGTAAGGGTCGAACCCACAGAGACTGTTAATTGTTTAAAAACTAAAGTTGAGATTAATTTTAATTGAAAGTGACAAAGAGTGATTGTTGTTGATTTTCTTCTAAAATTAAATGAAAACTATAAGTAAAGCAAATATTTAATTGAATTAATGAGGAATCAAATTAAAAGAGGATTCCTAGGGTGTTGAATCCACCACTAATCTTGTAACTAGCTTCAATTGTATCAATTCTTGGGTCATTCAATTTGGATGTAAAAGACGTATTTTGGCTACAAGCCTCAATACAATCATCAAGAAAATCACGCACCAAAACCCTAAGCACGAATCATCTTTGGTCAACACAAATTGTCTACGCTAATTCTAAGGTCATAGTCACAATTTGTTTTCCCTGAGTTATGACTCGTCCTACGGTTTTGATGTGTGTACACATATTACTATTGTATAACCACATAAACAAAATCACAGAAATTGAAGATGTGAAATTGAATAATACGATCAATGCTTTCATAAAATCCCAATGTTATACAATCAACATCCAAGACTAATTAACCCAAAAATAAAATACAAAGAAACAATATTACTTGACTAGGGTTTCATCTAAACCCTAGGAATGAGAGAACTTAGCCCATGATAGTGGAAGAGAAGACCACCATCGCCATGGAGTTCTTCGTCTTCTTCTTTAGAGTTGTCTCCTTCCTTCTTCTCCTCCTCTCTAGATCTCCAAGACGGCCTCCTCTCTTTTCCAAAACCCTAGGTTACAATATTATTCCCTTTTTTCCAAAAATACCCTTACAAAATAATAATTTAGGAGAATAACATAAAATCCCGTAATTAGACATTAGGGGCCCAAAAAGGGAGTCTAAAGTGCTCCAAAATAGAGCCTATAATGCTAAAATAGGCCCTGGTCCACCAACATATGGACCAAGCCTCTCTTCTAACCCAAAATCACTTGTTTTCCACTTCTTTTAGCACTTCAAAGCCCAATATTCTCTTTTTGCTCCAAATCCACCATTAAATCATCAACTTTGACGAGCTTTCTCTGCAAAAAGATAAAATAAGAATTAACTAGCAAATGCATATAGATTGGAGAAATTAAAACAATAAAAGTGCAAGAATATCTAGGGTTAGCAAAATAAATATGCACTTTTTAACCAGTTATCACACCCCCCAACTTACACTTTGCTAGTCCTCGAGCAAAGCCAAGGAAACAAGAAACAAAATACAACTAACTAAATCCTCTTTCGTGGGATACACGATTGCATTTACCATATGCAATAAGGCTTGAAACCCCTAGGTTACCCTAGTGGACGAGTTATAGTCCCGTGAGGGTTTGCAGTGAATATACCCACAAAATTCGACACCCCCCAACTTGAACACAATATACTCCACAATCAATAAAAATGAGTCTTAATGAATGTAAAACTGGGTTACAATCGAATCAAAGTAACAATTATGTCACTAAAAACAATCTGTGAATGTCCCAAGTGCTCATAAATGGATAGAATCAGTGTGCATAAAAGTAACAACCATAACAAGATGTCTAGGCAATGAAACTTCTTTTCAAACAGGCATTACTTTGACTCCAAATCTCACCAAAAGATATCATTCACAAATGAAGCTCACCGAGATGGGGTGCATATGTATCCTCTCATACATGTGGATAGAATAATTGTTGAGTACAAATCAAGTGATCCACATGCAAACATGAATGAAAGCACAACAAGAATAATATAGAGGGAATTCTAACCACTACGAAAATCAACTCCCAATGCCACATGATCACTACAGTCGCATCCTCAATCATTAACTACTACACCTTCGGGGTCGGCTAGGTCTTTGTTTTTGGTTGTAACGTAGGTCAGGGTCAAAGATAATGTAGGGGTAAGTGAACAATAATCTCCATGTGATAAGCAAAGAAGCTGAAGTGAATAAACTGGAGTTTTCCAAATTCATCATCTCTTTTGAACATTGCAACATCACTCCCAAAATTTCAATAAAAGCATTCTCAAACTACTCACCACTTTTCTACTTGAGCAAACCAAAAAGAAAAGGAAAAGGCAATGAAATATAAATATTTTTTTCTTTTTTTTCTGATTGTTCTTTTTTTTTCTCTTTTTTTTTTTTTTTTTTTTTTTGAAACTGAATAAAATTACAATAAAAGAAAAAGGGTACATCTTCACTTCTCTATTTTCAGAACACCAATTTCTCAAAGAAAAGTCATCCAACTTCTTCACCCAAAGCGAGGCTATTGGCTATGAAAAGAAAGATATAATAATGAAGGCTCAGCTTGGTTCCAATCAAGAAAATAATGTAAAGATGCAAGAAACAAACGAACGGGCTCAAAGTAGAAAGAGGGCCTAGTTTCATTCCCCAAAGGCAAGAAGTGTCATTCGACATCTGAACTGACTGACCTTAGATATGTGACAATGACAATTGATAGAATGGAGATATGCAAACTGTATAACCCTCAAAATAAAGTTCAAGCTCAATTCTACATAATATGGGTTAAAAGTCTCAGTAAATGCCATCATGATACTAGAGTCTCACAGTCTAACCATCAAATCATAGAGTCACAAGAGTAGCAACCCAATTTGTCTCCAATTATGAAAGTTAGGGAAAGACAAATCACTAACAGTGCACAACTATCACAATGATTCTCATGCAAGCTCAGAAATACATGAATACGCTCAAAACAAAAAAATTGTAATCATGAAGTATATTGAGCTCAAGTAGGCAAAATAATAGCAATTCCCCCCCAACTTATTTGACACCTTGTCCTCAAGGGGACAGGACAGCAAATAACATGAAATAGAACAAAAGAAGTATAAGGAAGGAGTGCACCTGAATGGAGAGAGCTAAGGGGGCAAAGAGCCCGGTGAATCAGAAGGCGGGCACTGAGTGGAAAGAATAGCCCGAAGGAGCCGATGAGTCTCGGTAGTATCACGCTGATACTGAGCCTCAAATGCATCAAAGCGCTGCTCAAGCCGGCTATAGTCGGAATGTGATCTATCCTCTGAGGTGGTAGGAAGCAACATCGGGGATGAAATGGGAGGAGATGAAGGTCCAGTGGATGTGGATGGAGGAATCTCAGTAGGGGTACTAAGCCACATAGGTTGCCGAGATAACCTAGGATGCTGCCCACTTTCCCGAACCAATCTGCGCCAACTGACCGCCCAGAAATGCTGGCCATAAGTAACACAAGTAGTATCAGACGGCTCAGTGGGAGGAATGGCATATCCATCGGCTCGAACCAATATAGTGATCAAATTGGCAAAGGGTAGAGGCCATGCTTGAGCACGCTGTGTGGGCATCTTGATAAACTGCTTATAACAAGTAAACATTTGCTTCCAAATCATGTCAGCAATGTCACAAGAAAAACCATTCTCCAAAGCATATAGGGCATCAAGGAAATCCCCTCGGCGTTGTTGGTCATGACCATTGGGACACACATTTTTCTTGAGCACCGAATCAACAAACCAAAGCCGCCATGGAAGTTGAGAACGTAGGATGTGATTTGGTGTAGAGTGACCCAATGGAATAGTACTCAAAGCATGGACTTTTTGTGAAACTGATAACTGAGGCAAGTGAGCAAGGTGAGACTGCAGAGGAGAACCCAAGGCATCGGCAATAGATTGTTTGGTTACAGCGATCACCTCATCATCAATTTTAGTATACAATACCCCCGGATTGGTTATCGGCTGAAGATACATGTTTTGATAGAACAAACGAACCAACCAAGGGTACGCAACATCGGAAGGGGCTAACAAAGCTTGCAAGTGGCGATGGCAGAACTCTTGGACCGCCCATACGGTTGTAGGATCGTCCCGAAAGAACAGGCCCACATCAAATGTAGTCTGGATAGCAATTGGTTTTGTGGCCCATTTCTCCTTTGGTTGCTCAAAGTGAATTTGACGGGTTTGAATGGGCCGTTGGCGTGAAGTGGATTCAACTGCAATGGCACGACTTTTGGAAGCTTTCGGGCGACCCATGGATCCCTGCAATAACAAATTAAACAATAAAGAGCATTAGGGTCATAGAATCGACATAGTAGCATAACAAAACAGATTGGAAAAAGAGAATTAATATGCCAATAAGTGCTAATGCAAGCTATGAAGTGCGGTTGGAAGGACTTTCCATGCAAATTAAACTAAACGAAAATAAATAGTAAAATTAAAAAAGAAATAAATAGTAAAATAAACTAAACTAAAATAAAATAAATAGTAAAATAGAAAAGAAAAGAAAAAAAAAAAAAGAATAGCTAAATAAATAAAATAGAGAAAATAATAAAAATAAAATAAAAATAAAAAATAAAAATAAAAGAAAAAAATAAACTCAAATAAATAAATAAAGAAATAAAATAAAAAAAAAATAATAATAATAGTAAAATTAAAAGCCAAACAATGAAATTGCAGCAATGGATTGTTCTCAACAAATCTACCTACACTTAACATCATAATGCAAACCCACCTCAACCAAACAAAAATTAACAAAATTAAAATTAAAAAATAAAAATAAATAATAAATAAATAATAAAAAAAAATAAAAATAAATTCAAACCTTAAAATGGGAATTACCAGAGGAATACAGAGAGATAGATGTTGATGGCTATGATGATGGAGGTGCTGGGATGAGGATGAGGATGGTAGGTTTTATTTTATTATTTTTTTTTTTTGTTTGATTTTTTATTTGTTTGTTTTGGGGTTTGGTTGGTCAGGTTGTGGATGAGGGGTGATGATGATGGAGGAGGAAGAGAGAGAGAGAGACGGTCGGAGTTGTGGATGGAGTTGATGGTTCGGCAGGGGCGGTGGAGGCGCTGGTGAGATGGTGGTGCGGGTGGGCTGGTGTTGATGGAGTGGGGTTGTGTGATGGTGGTGATTGGCACAGCGACGGGCGGGCGGCGCTGGAAATAATGGTGCGGTGATGGAGATGGGGTTGTGGTGGTGTTGTGTGATAGTGGTGACGGCTGGAGAGGGGGCTGGTGGTGAGAGAGAGTTAGGTTTTTTTTTTTTTTTTGGATTTGTTTTTTTTTTTTTTTTGTTTTTCTTTTTCATTCTTTTGAATTTTGAATTTTTGATTTTTTTTTTTTTTAAAAAAATTGAATTAAAAGTGCTCAAGCTTTTTGAGAAAAGCTCAAGCTTTTTGGGACAGCACCTTAAGGGCTTTGAGAAAAGAAAAAGAGCTCGAGCTTTTCTTGGAGTGCTCGAGCTTTTCGGGGCAGAATGTTTAACCCATTTTTGACAAAAAAGTGCTCGAGCTTTTTGGCGAGTGCTCGAGCTTTCTGGACCAGAAACATTTGAAACAAAAAAACATGAGAAAATGCTCGAGCTTTTTGAAATTGCTCGAGCTTTTTAGTCCAGAAAACAAACATGACTAAAGAGAAACCCTTCTTTTTTTTAAAAAAAAAAAAAAAAAAACAATAAGAATAAAATAAATACTAAACACCTACAAAACAATAAAAAGAAAACTCAATTAAAAACAACAAAAATAAACAAAAATAAAATAAAATAAAATAAAATAAAATAAAATAAACTGAACTAAACTAAAATAAAATAAAATTGGGTTTCCTCCCAAAAGAAGAGCTAAGTTTAATGTCTTCAGCCAGACACAGCAAGAGGAGAAAAACATCAATCAATATAAACTGGGTCTTCAAGACCAATCTCCTCAATCAAACTCCCTTCCTCCACACCATCAATAAACAATTTCAACCTTTGGCCATTAACTTTGAAAGTTTGGCCACTCCGAGGGTTATGAATTTCTATCGCACCATGAGACCAAGATTGAACAACCTCATATGGACCATCCCATCTAGACCGTAACTTCCCAGGAAACAACCGTAACTTAGAGTTAAACAACCACACTTTTTGACCGGGCTCAAAGGACTTACGATTAATGTGAGAATCATGGAATGCCTTAGTCCTAGCCTTGTAAATGCGGGAACTCTCATACGCATCATTCCTAAGCTCCTCTAACTCATTGAGTTGGAGCTTCCGATTAGAGCCGGCAACAAGCATATCAAAGTTGAATTTCTTAATGGCCCACATGGCCTTATGCTCTAGCTCCACCGGGAGATGGCAAGCTTTACCGAAAACCAATCGGTAAGGAGACATGCCAATAGGGGTCTTGTAAGCGGTACGATATGCCCACAAAGCATCGTTTAAACGTAAAGACCAATCTTTTCGATCAGGCCGTACCGTTTTCTCAAGAATTGACTTGACCTCCCTATTTGACACTTCAACTTGCCCACTAGTCTGTGGATGGTAAGGAGTGGCGACTTTATGAGTGATGAAATATTTTTGAAGCACGATTGCAAAGGGTCTATTACAGAAATGAGACCCTCCATCACTAATAATCGCCCGTGGCATACCAAACCGAGAGAATATATTCTCTTGAATGAATTTGACCACCACTTTGTGATCATTGGTTCTAGTTGCCACAGCCTCAATCCACTTGGACACATAGTCCACCGCTACCAAAATATACTCAAAGCCAAATGACGGTGGAAATGGTCCCATAAAATCAATACCCCATACATCAAATATCTCAACAACTAAGATTGGGGTAAGAGGCATCATATCTCTACGAGACATTGTCCCCATTTGCTGACACCGAATGCAAGTCTTGCAAAAATTGTGTGCATCCTTAAATAGAGTGGGCCAATAGAACCCACTCTGCAAGACTTTTGCCGCCGTCTTGCGACCACTGAAATGGCCACCACAAGCTGAAGAATGACAGAAAGTAAGAATGCTATGAAACTCACTCTCTGGAACACAACGGCGGATAATTTGGTCAGAGCAATACTTAAAGAGCACAGGATCCTCCCAATAGAAAAACTTAACTTGCGAGAAAAATCGGTCTTTGTCCTGTTTGGACCATTGGGACGGAATTTGACCAATTGCAAGATAGTTCACAATATGGGCAAACCAAGGAGGTTTCACTAATGACACAGAAAAGAGTTGCTCGTCAGGAAACGAGTCATGCAAAGGTTGAGTGTCACTCGTGTGCTCAACAGGAATGCGGGACAGGTGGTCGGCTATAACATTTTCGGAACCTTTCTTGTCCCGAATTTCTAAATGAAACTCTTGAAGCAACAAAATCCACCTAATCAATCTCGGCTTGGTCTCTTTTTTGGAAAGTAAATGCCGCAAAGCAGCATGGTCGGTATAGACAACTACCTTAGAGCCAAGGAGGTAAGAACGGAACTTATCCAAAGCAAAGACTACTGCGAGCAACTCTTTCTCGGTAGTGGTGTAATTCAACTGAGCATCATGAAGAGTCTTACTCGCATAGTAAATGGCATATGGAAGTTTTTCTACCCTTTGTCCTAAAACAGCTCCAACTGCATAGTCGGAGGCATCACACATGATTTCAAAAGGCATGGACCAATTGGGTGGTTGCATGATCGGGGCGGAGGAAAGAGAGTCACGAAGCTTTTCAAAAGCCGCCACACAAGCACTATCAAAGACAAATGGAGTATCCTTGGTAAGAAGATTGCACAAGGGCCTAGAAATCTTACTAAAGTCCTTGATAAACCGACGATAGAAACCCGCATGTCCTAAAAATGATCGAACTTGCTTAACCGTGGTAGGATGCGGAAGCTTAGCAATGAGATGGACTTTGGCCTTGTCGACCTCAATCCCTCTCTTGGACACAATGTGTCCCAACACAATCCCCTCTTGAACCATAAAATGGCTCTTTTCCCAACTAAGCACAAGATTTGTCTCCTTGCAACGTTTTAAAACTTTGGTCAAGTTTTGGAGACAATCATCAAACGAGGGGCCAAAAACAGAGAAGTCATCCATGAAGACTTCTAAAAATTTCTCTACCATGTCGGAGAAGATAGACATCATGCACCTTTGAAAAGTCGCCGGTGCATTACACAATCCAAAAGGCATGCGGCGATATGCATATGTGCCAAATGGACAAGTGAAAGTGGTCTTCTCCTGATCCTCTGGAAAGACCGCAATTTGGTTATATCCAGAATAACCATCAAGAAAGCAATAATAGCTTTGACCAACTAACCTCTCTAAGATTTGATCAATGAATGGGAGAGGAAAATGGTCTTTCCGGGTCATAGAGTTAAGCTTGCGATAATCAATACAAACTCTCCACCCAGTGGTGGTGCGCATAGGGACAAGCTCACCCTTATCACTCTCAACAACAGTGATACCCGACTTCTTTGGTACCATTTGGGTGGGACTCACCCACTTACTATCAGAAATTGGGTAAATAATACCCGCATCTAGCAATTTGACCACCTCCTTCATGAAAACTTCTTTCATGTTGGGATTAAGCCTTCTCTGCATTTCTCGAGATGGCTTTGCATCATCCTCTAAATGAATGCGGTGCATACAAATAGAGGGATCAATCCCTTTTAAATCAGCTACGGACCAACCTATAGCACCCTTGTGCTCTCTAAGAACCTCAAGAAGACGACACTCTTGCTCACTTGAAAGATTAGAAGCAATGATAATAGGGAGAGTGTCATCGGGTCCTAAGAATGAATACTTAAGAGTAGTCGGAAGTGGCTTCAACTCAAGCTTTGGAGGAACCTCTAAAGATGGAAGAGCAGGGGTGCTCGCAAGATTAGGTAGGGGTTCCGGTCTAGGCTTCCAAGGAGGATAGTCTATAGAAGGAGAACAGTCAAGCAATGAATTGACTTCTTCAATAGAAGCATCAATATCGAAAGCATCACTATCAAAGTAAGTCAAACATCTCTCCAAAGGATCCTCAATCAAGATTTGAGGGAGAGATTCCTCAACTATCCCATCTATCATATCCACTGAAAAACAATCCTCCTCATGTGGAGGTTGTTGTGAAGCATTGAAAACATTGAGCCTCACAGTCATATTCCCAAAAGAAATATCCATCACCCCAGTTCGACAATTAATACATGCATGAGCAGTAGCTAAGAAGGGTCGACCTAAGATGACGGGAATTTGACGCTTAGGGTCATGAGCGGGCTCCATGTCTAGAACTAAGAAATCAACCGGAAAGTAGAATTTGTCTACTTTCACCAAAACATCCTCAATGATCCCACGAGGTATCTTGACGGATCTGTCAGCTAACTGCAAAGACACCGTCGTAGGCTTCAACTCACCTAACTCAAATTGCTTATAGACAGAGTATGGCAATAAATTAACACTTGCCCCCAAGTCAAGGAGCGCCCTCTTTATAATGTGATTACCTATGACACAAGAAATTGTGGGGGCTCCAGGATCTTTGAACTTAGGTGCAGTTTGGTATTGGAGAATTGAGCTCACTTGCTCTGTCAGAAAGACCTTCTTTGACACATGAGTTTTAGCTTTTCGCTTTTGAGTGTAAAGGTCTTTCAAGAATTTGGCATAGGAAGGAATTTGCTTGACTGCATCAAGAAGTGGCAAGTTAATCTTAACTTGCTTAAAAATCTCAAGCATTTCCTCCATATTTGTACCCTTTTTCCCAAAAGGAGAAGGGTCGGCCAAGCAGGAAGGGTAAGGGGCCTTGGGCACATAGGGTGCCACAGGAACACTCAAGGGATCACTTGGGGATGAAGAATCCCCTTTTTGCAAATTTTCATTCTCAACTACATCCTTTTTAGAAGAATTTGTCAATTCACCGTTAGCCTTATACTCAACTTTGTTATCTACCACTCTCCCACTCCTAAGAGTAGTTATGGCCTTAGCTTGCTCATGATATTGATCATTGGGGTTAGAAGACTCTACCCCATATTGGCCTTTAGGGTTGTTCACCGGTTGACTTGGTAAACGCCCCTCGTCTCTTCTACTCATAGCTTGTGCTAGTTGTCCCATTTGGGATTCTAGCTTCGAGATGGACTGAGTGTGTGAATGGAGTAATTGAGTGTTAGACTGATGATTTGACTCTAAAGCTTGCAAAGCACTCAACACTTTATCCTCAAAAGCTGAATTTCTCGGGGGAAGAGGTGGTTGTTGATATTGTTGAGGAGGAGGACGGTAGGATGATGATGGAAAAGAATTAGGCACATTTGGCCTTGAATTTTGGGAGAATGGAGGATTTGAGGCTTGAGGCCTCCAAGAAAAATTTGGATGGTTTCTCCATCCCGGGTTGTAATGGTTAGAATATGGATCATTACCCGGTTTGGAAAAACCTTGAAGAGCATTAACTTGCTCTTCCACAAACTCTGGATATTGCGGGGCTAAGGGACAGTCTGACACATAATGAGTTGGGCATGAACATAAAGCACACACCTCTTGAGTGGCAGGAGCAGAAGTAGAAACTTGTCCCCTAGCCAAAACTTGGTCTAATTTCCTAGACAACGCCGCAACTTGCTCTTGGACATCTACAGCTTGTCCAACTTCATAAATGCCACCTCTTTTAGGGACACTAAAGGAGGTGGGTGGAGCTCTACGACTTGCTGAGGCATGGTGCTGTGAATTCTCACTAAGGGTCTCAAAAAGATTCCATGCCTCATCCTGATTCTTGTTGAGGAAAGTCCCTCCACAAGCAGAGTCAATTATTTGACGGTTTTGTTCTGTGATACCGTCATAAAAACTCTGTACCAACTGCCAACGCATGATATCATGATGGGGACACTTCCTATGAAGGTCTAAAAATCTCTCCCAAGCTTCATGAAAAGACTCGCCATCGAGTTGAGTAAAATTTGTGATGGCTCTTCTCATATCATTGGTTTTGCCTATAGGAAAGTATTTTTTTAAAAACTCTTGTTGGAGTTGAGTCCAGGTTGTTATGGAATTTGTAGGCAAAGAACCGAGCCATTGTTTGGCTCTATCTTTCAATGAAAAAGGGAACAACCTTAACTTAAGAGCATTCTCACTCAAATTTTGCACATTGACAGTGGTGCAAAGCTCAAAAAAATCATTCAGATGTTGATATGGGTCCTCATTTGATTTCCCATAAAAAGATGGTAGCATCTGAATGGTTTGCGGTCTAATTTCATAATGCCCAGTTACAGTAGGCATTTGAATACATGAAGGATTGGTATATGTTGTAGGAACAAAATGAGCCTTAAGAGGCTGTGGTTGTTGTTGTCCACCATTATCAGCCATGTCTATAGAAATAGGATTTCCTAAAACTTCAGATTTAATAGACAAACCACGAAAAGCTCTCAAAGTTCTTTCTAACTCAAGGTCTAGTTTTTCTAAGTCTGGGTTGCACGAACGGCGACCAAACATAAAACAAATAAACCTACCCAATCAAATATACCAACTGTAGCAAAAATAAAATGCAAAGAGAAAGGAAAGATTTCACCGTGATAGATTGCAAAGCAGGTAGAATTTTTCTTCTTTTTTTTTATCAACCCGCGTTTGCTCCAATCGACTCCGCTTCTCTTTAGCTTTTTATGATTGCTGCACACCAAAGACAAAGAAAAAGAATAATAGCAAAAAAAAAAAATAAAAAAATAAAAAAATAATAATAAAAAAAATAATAAAAATAAAAAAAATAAATAAATAACTAAATAAAGAATTAAAATAAAAATCAACTACTAATTTTTTAACAATTCAACAGTCCCCGGCAACGGCGCCAAAAATTGATCTGTCGTGGAAATCAATCAAATTACCAAACTAAACTACTAGTATAGTAGAGAAGTAAGGGTCGAACCCACAGAGACTGTTAATTGTTTAAAAACTAAAGTTGAGATTAATTTTAATTGAAAGTGACAAAGAGTGATTGTTGTTGATTTTCTTCTAAAATTAAATAAAAACTATAAGTAAAGCAAATATTTAATTGAATTAATGAGGAATCAAATTAAAAGAGGATTCCTAGGGTGTTGAATCCACCACTAATCTTGTAACTAGCTTCAATTGTATCAATTCTTGGGTCATTCAATTTGGATGTAAAAGACGTATTTTGGCTACAAGCCTCAATACAATCATCAAGAAAATCACGCACCAAAACCCTAAGTACGAATCATCTTTGGTCAACACAAATTGTCTACGCTAATTCTAAGGTCATAGTCACAATTTGTTTTCCCTGAGTTATGACTCGTTCTACGGTTTTGATGTGTGTACACATATTACTATTGTATAACCACATAAACAAAATCACAGAAATTGAAGATGTGAAATTGAATAATACGATCAATGCTTTCATAAAATCCCAATGTTATACAATCAACATCCAAGACTAATTAACCCAAAAATAAAATACAAAGAAACAATATTACTTGACTAGGGTTTCATCTAAACCCTAGGAATGAGAGAACTTAGCCCATGATAGTGGAAGAGAAGACCACCATCGCCATGGAGTTCTTCATCTTCTTCTTTAGAGTTGTCTCCTTCCTTCTTCTCCTCCTCTCTAGATCTCCAAGACGGCCTCCTCTCTTTTCCAAAACCCTAGGTTACAATATTATTCCCTTTTTTCCAAAAATACCCTTACAAAATAATAATTTAGGAGAATAACATAAAATCCCGTAATTAGACATTAGGGGCCCAAAAAGGGAGTCTAAAGTGCTCCAAAATAGAGCCTATAATGCTAAAATAGGCCCTGGTCCACCAACATATGGACCAAGCCTCTCTTCTAACCCAAAATCACTTGTTTTCCACTTCTTTTAGCACTTCAAAGCCCAATATTCTCTTTTTGCTCCAAATCCACCATTAAATCATCAACTTTGACGAGCTTTCTCTGCAAAAAGATAAAATAAGAATTAACTAGCAAATGCATATAGATTGGAGAAATTAAAACAATAAAAGTGCAAGAATATCTAGGGTTAGCAAAATAAATATGCACTTTTTAACCAGTTATCAGCCATGACTACCAAAAACTTGAAACAGAGAAAATGAGATAAAGAAGAACGATAAACGTTCCCACAGACGGCGCCAAGCTGATGCAGCTATTTTTGGCTCGTCAAGGATACGACCGTCACTACGAATGAACCTGCAAAGAAATGAGATAAAAGCCACCGGGAATGGCTCCGGTGGGTAGCCGCTCCGATGGTTCAATGAGATCAAGTAAAGAAAGTTTGCTTGAGCTAATAATATCTTCTTCTTCTTGCTTAAGTAAAAATCAGATACCTTATACATACTTTTTCCAGTGTATTTAAAGATTAATGGGTTTTGTTTTTTGTGCTAAGCGGTGGAATCAATGATATCTTTATGTCACTGTTCATCGTTGACTTTACAGCGATGTGGGGCTAAGATTTATTTCGTCTTTAGTCAGAGCTAGACCCCACCGCCTGTCAGGCGACACAGAATTCATCATGACGGCATACGTCATAATAATGTTTATAAATGGTTATCCCATCACGACATCGGTATTCCGAGATACTCTGGTTGTGACCTCTGTAGCCTTAAGAAACAACCTAGGCTATTTGTTGAGTGTATCAGAATGAAATAACCTCTTCATACTTATTTGGAGAAGTTTATATAATTCAAGCTAGACACGTGTCAGGTCCTAATTGGAAGTATCTTTTTGGTGTATCAAAAAGCAAAATTTATGAGAGTTGAAAGGTGCAGGTCTGATAGAGAAAGAGAGAATCTAGAGAGAAAAAGTGAAACAGAGAAAGTGAAGAAAGAAGGAACACTGAGAAATTCGAAGCTGGGAAATTAGCTTAAGCAGGAATAAATTTTAATTTAATTAATTTCATGTATATTCAAGGATTTTGATAGATGCATGTTAAGAATTATTTAAGGCCAAAACATGAGATAAAATTTAAGAAAGAAAACCTGTACCCCTCGGTCGAACATGGCAGATTTTTGTTAGTTGAATTAAACACAATCTGAAGCTGTAACATGCATAGAACACTGTCTTAGGATTCCAAAACATTTTGAATCACTTAAAACGGTCAAGAAATGGCCATTTGGTGGCCAAATTATTGTTCACCGGTGCAACGCCGGAAAATTCTTGTGGGTGTCGAAAAACCGGTTGTTTAAGGTTGAGATGTGTCCTAATTAGTTGCTTGAGGTCCTAGGATCAATTCCACGTAGAAAAAAGAAAATTTGAACGAGAAAAAAATGACAAAACTGTGCAGTTTGGGCGATTTTCGGCGACCGGCGCCGGAAGTTGATCGGAGATGATGATCGGAAAATCGTGGTTGATTTTTGAGGTTGGTTCACTTGAACCAGTCGATTCAGTGACTTAGTAGACCGGTTTAGGGTTTTAATTTAAAAACCTACTGGTTCAGACCGGAACTATTAGGAATTCCAAACTGACCCCAAACGTTCTGGAAATTTATACTATTACCCAAAAGAAATTAATTTAATATTAAATTAATAATATTTAAATAGGAAAAATTATAAAAATACCCCAGTTACTAAAACAAGGCAAACGAACTTCAAATAAGATAAACAAATAGTGTATTCTGACTATTTTGGACTTTCTGAACCCAATGGCAGGGCCTTTTTAAGAGACAGGACTCCGAAAAATAAGACACGTTAAAGTATAAATTACCAAATTACCCCTAATGTACCCAAGACCAAATAAAAAGCTGAAAAGGTCTAAATTAACTTTCTTCAATATTCCGGACTCAATGGTAAAGTCCGTTTTATCAAATAAGATACTTAAAAATTAACGGTTGAATTGTGATTATAGGGACCCTCGTTAAGGAAAGATTTTTGGAGTTAAGCTTTCGGAATTCAGGTGAGTATTTTCATACCATATTGAGGTAGAGATTTCTTTATAGATATAAATATTGAACTTCCTTATGATTTTGAAAATAGATACATTGTGAGTGTTTCATACCATATTGAGGTAGGAATTTTATTATAGATATAAATATTGAACTCTTTTATGATGTATCGAAATATGATATCATTTTCCCTTATAACCTTTGTTTAACAGCTATACTGTATACGTTTTGAATGATTTATTGACAACTATATTATTTTCTTTGACTTAAGAAAATGTATTCGTAAGATACTCAAACGCTATATGATTTTCTTACAAATGTTCGAACTATTTTAACTAAACACCAAATAAGGAACTTTGATTTGAGTAATTGAACTGCTATTGATGATTATTGATTTTGGATATAATTTTAATGCTTTGGATAGAACACTCTTCTATAATTGGTCACTATCGAATAGGTTGTGATTTATTGAACCCTTCCCACAGGGTATATTGTGGTGAGCCGGTGTGATACGGCATTATCGAACTAGCTAGCCCTATCGATCTCAGTCAGCGAGGTTCTAATTTGCTGGCCATAGAAGTGAAATATATGAATTTGAATATGAATATTGAATATGAACCATGATTGAATATGATTTATCGAACTATGACATCATTGAATATGATTTATCAAATTATGTTATCGAACTATGATTTGGATTTATTGAACTATGTTATTGAACTATGATTTTAATTTATCGAACTATGATTTACTGAATTATGTTATCGAACTACGATTTATTGAAATATGATTTTGATTTATCGAACTATGATTTACCGAATTATGTTATCGAACTATGTCATTGAATGATGATTTTGATTTATCGGACTATGTTATTGAATATCGATTTACAATTGTCATTGAATTAGAATTTATTGGAATTGAATTTGATACCGTTATCTTGTATACTACAATTAAGATAACATATGATATTTGATAATTGGCAATTCAGTATTGAACAATATAGCAGTTTTGAAACCCTTGGTGTGTTATGAAATGCTCACGAGTTGGGATACTCACGAGCTATTGAGCTCATATGGATTTTTATCCAATACTTTCAAGTAATGACTTTGGCAAGGGAATAGCGAATATTGTCAGGATAACAGAAAGCTTATGAAGCTATGAACCCTTTTTGTATTAGGATTATACTAGACATGATGTAGTTGCTTTTGAGAATTTTGGATTGTATATCGAATATGACATCTGCAAGTTTTGAAAAAATACATCATGTACTTTTGTAGTCATTATGGAATATATATATGCATGATTGATATTGAATTGTACATTGACGCTTCCGCAATAGAAAAAGAAATTTTATTCCGCTGCATTTAATTAATGGAGATGAGGAAAGCTTTGTGATCATCAAAAAAGGCTTCGGTGGCCGATCACGAACCGTTGATCTGCATGGACTGGATTTCGGGTCGTGACACTATTCTAGTGTTTAGAACATGTTCGGATAAAAAATCCGAATATGTTGTTATGTTTCAATTTTATAATTAAATTGATGTAATTGTTAATAAAAATAATAAAATTTTATAGAATATTAAATTTGTATTCTCAATAATATTTTTTCTGAGATCTTAAAAAAATCAAATTCTTAAAATTTATTTTTTCAAAATAAATGTTTAAATATTTCAAAAAAAAAAAATTAAGAGCAATAATGAAATACAAATAAATAAGAAATGGTTCAATTAATTTAATAATTTATTGTGTAAAAATATTAATAAAAATGATTATTAATAAATATAAAAAATAATTAATATATTTAAAATGTATTTAATAATCCAAAAATATCATTAACAATGATGACAATACCTTATTAAAATATATAAAGATGGCATCAATAGTGGCCATAGGACCGGATATGAATTTTTCAGTTAAGTGTGAGCCTTTTTATCAAGAATCTTTTATGTTTCAGAACTTCACTTTGATTCTTTATATAAGAGTTGGTACATGTTCTCCCTCAATTAGTTAAGAGTCTCCCTATTCAAGAACGAAAACAACTTGTGACCGGGGCAACCCCCCCAATTTCTTTTATTTGAAAACTTTTTATACTTTTTTAAAAATAAATCAAATATACCTTTTATAGTTATATTTTTGCCCTCCCTCCCCAATCTAATTTTTTTTTATAATTTATCTTTATTTTAATTTTAATTTGACTTCTTAACAAACTTTTATTGACCTTTTGAGTTTTTTTTTTTATATAAATAATATAAAAACTTTTAAGTGTCTTTTTTCTTTGATTGGAATTTTTGTCTAATAAATAAATTTAGTATACTTACCAAAAATATTATTAATTAATATTAAATTTTTATAATTTTAAATTTTAAATTTATGATAACGAAAAAAAACCCTTTCCTCAAAAATAAATTTTTGTCCCCATCCCTGTCTCTATTAGACTTGGCAACGCAAGGCAAAAGAGACAAAATCTCTTTCTCATCTCCTAATAGATAGACAAACATTACATGTATATATCAATGATGATTAAGGTATGTTGACTAACATGTCATACAGATACGTGATTATCATTTGATTATTATCTATCGAGTATTTTGTGATCGCATGTTTATGGTTCCTAGGCACATCCATGGTGGCTTGTTGGTCATTTACTGTCATAAAACAGAGTACATTTTTAATTAAGGAAAATGTAAAGTTGGTGATATTGTTCTTCGATTTGTTTATGTGACTGCTAAGACTATCATCACAAATAGCAATTTAAAAAAGTTGCCAGTGGAGAAAGAGAGTGTGTGTGTGTGGTATTCTTCAAAATACCTAACAATTTACAGGCTATTTCGATTTCATATTGCCATTCTTGGAGCAGGAAAGAAATCCCCATGGCTGTCCCAACAGCAATCTCATGATTGTTTGAATGATGCAGGTTTCAGAAATGTTAACTAAAAGACAAAAATTTACTACTGGCCAAGTTTGTGCTTAACAATGGATCATAAATTTAAAATTTTAATATTAATTGATTATATTTTTTATTAAGTAACTAAATTCATGTTAAAAACAAACTTACAAATTAGACAAAGTATAACCCAAGAAAGAAATCCCAAAAAATAAATAAAGACTTTAGGCTATATAAAAAATCCCCAAAAAAAACACAAAATTCAATAGAAGTCTCATTAGGAGGGCAAATTGAAATTAAGATGAGAATAAATTAAGAGTGAAAATTTTTAAACCTAGTAGGGAAAAAAACATAAATTAAAAGGGTATATTTGAAACTTTTTTGAAAAGTACAACCAAATTTTCAAATTTGAAAAAAATGAATAATAATAAGAATTTTCTGTAAACTTGTTTCACAGATGTAGAAGGGAAGGCAACGCAGGAAAGAGTGGAGGATAATCTTACCCAAACCCACACCAAATGTTGTTCTTGCAGCCCATACATTTGTCTCCTTGCATTTGACATTACTTCAGAAAGAAAAACAAAAGCAAAAAACCAAAACAGAAAAAACACAACAAACCAAATTACACTTTCCAACAAAAGGGAGAACATCAAATGGAGAGCAGTATCATCTTTCCATGCTATAACTACTGAGATCTATAGACTATTGGATCTTTTACTTAGTACCATGAATATGCTCTGACCTGCCTGAGCTATGCTTAGATTATTAGCAAAGCCAGCTGAGTAAATGGCTAAATGTCATGCATGTTAGACAACTATAACAAAATTTATATTTCTGACAAGACCTATGCATAAACCTCCTGGACCCTTGCTACTTAACCTATTTGAGAAACACCCAAGGGAATGTACATGACTAGGTATGAAATGTCATAAAATAAACTCATCCATAATTGCCTTCCATATAGGACAACAATACCTTTCAAAATTAAAGGTACATTTCGATGTTCATTAGAATTAAATGGCTCTGTGGTATACTAAATAGTACAAGGATTCCTCAAACGAAGTTTATCACCCTTTTTCTTTTTTCTTTTTTCATTTTTCCCCCTATGTTGTCATGGTGACAACCAATGTAAACGTTTCGTAATGTATAAATTTTATTTGCATGTCATGCAAAATGCACAATAGGACCGGTCAAATAACATGAATATGAATTAATGCAGGAAATATTTTCCTCTAATGCCTTTCATAAGTATTTAATGAAAACGAAAATTTCTAATACACATTAGGAGCAATCAATCACCACTGAAAATTAGAAAGTTTCTTATGGTCTCTACCACAAACTGTTGGTTATTTCACCCTTGTTTAGTGAAGGAAGGACCGGAAAAAAGCTTAGGAATCAAATTTAAAAAAAAGAAAAAATTCTCTACAGAATCTAAGGTTATGAAGAAGAGATAGAAGAGGAATAGACACACAAATCTAATCTGATTATTTTTTTTTATTCAGTTCTTGATGCTGCAGTTTTTGGCTCGTCAATGACTTGACCGTCGCTGTGGATTAACCTGCGAAGAAATAAGATCAGAAAACCACCGGGGAGGGCTCCGGTGGGTAGCCGCTCCGATGGTTAAATGAGATGAAGTAGAAAATATCACTTGATGTAATAATATCTTCCTTTTTTGTTAAGAAAAATCTGATGCCCTGTACATACCTTTCTCAGTGTATTTATAGGTTGATGGAGCTTTGTTTTTAGTGCCATGCGATGGAGGCAATTTCATCATGATATCTTTATGTCACTGTTCGTCACTGATTTTACAGTGATGTAGGGCTAGGACTTAATTTCGTCTTTAGGCAGAGCTAGACTTTGCCGCCTGTCAGGCGGCAGTAATTTCATCATGACAACCCACGTCATATTAATTTTGTAAATGATTGTCCCATCATTACGACATCGGTATTTCGATGTAATTTGGGAGTGACTTCAGTGGTCTTAAGAAGTAACATAGATTATTGTTGAGTGTGTCGAGGTGCCATAATTTCGGTATACTTATTTGACTAGTTTGTATAATCTAGGCTAGACACGTGTCAGGTCCTGATTTGGGAGTATATTTTTGGTACATCAGCTACTCCCCCCCCCCCCAAGCCTTAGTTCTAAAAAACGCGTACAGAACTGAGGCTAGAGTTTCTGTAAGGTTAAGTGTACAATTTAGTAAAAAACCACATGTACACTTATTAATAATTTGTTTTTTGTATTTCGAGGAGACATGAGCCGCCACGGTATAATTAATGCGCAGACCGTCGTTTTGATAATCGAGGCTATTTATTATTTTAGCCGTTTATTTTGATCTTCTCGAGATATTTTAAATATTTCCTTTCCCGGTTCTCCAAATATTTAAAATGATATGCTTTATAAATAGTGATGGTTGTCTTTGCGAAATCTATTTACATCCTTCAAATTATTTTTCAAGCGTAATCTTTGGTGAATTCAGGGCGATTCCGGCGACCTCAAACTGATTTTTGAAATTCGTGACCGGTAACTTTCTAATTTCTGGTTCTGTTATCTCTTCATCTTTTTATTCTTTTTCGTCTTTGTCTTAGTTTTCGTAATTTCTCAACGTTGTGAATCGACCATGTCTAGTTCCAACATGGGAGAAATTAGGGTTGAGTCAGAAATGGGGGGTGAAGATGGTCCGTCGTCTTCATCCTCTACTTCATCTTTCTCTTCTTATGAGTCTGCCCTAGAATCTAGTGACAGGGAGGTTAGCAGATCCCATAGGGAAGAGGGTGAGAGTTATATGACGAAGGGGATATTGTTTACCCTTAGGAAGCAATTCCAGTTTCCAAGGAATGTATCCTGTAGAGTCCCCAAGCCTTCAGATCGTCCCTCCGACATTAAACGGGGGGAGATCTGTGCTTATTTAGAATGGTTTGAATTAAGCGTACGCCTTCCGTTACACCCTCTTTTTAGAGAATTTTTTACCTATTTTAACATCTGTCCTACCGATCTAAATGTCAATAGTTGGAGGCAGCTTTTAGGTTTTATAGTTTTAGGTCATCTGAATAAGGTCCAAGTAGATCTGGACCTTATTCGTAGTAAAATGGACATGAAGTTCCTCTCCTCGGAGGGGCTTTATTACATTTGTTTTGATCAGAGGTACCGACCTCTGACTTCGGTACCCTCTTCCAACAAAACATGGAAGAAATGGTATTTTTTCGTAGGGGGAGGTTGGGAGCGAGAAGACTATGAAGGCGACCTGAGTCTTTTTCCTCGGCACATCGGCCCTAGTGGTGAGTCTTGTTAGATCTCAGTTTGGTAATTCTTATGTATCTATTTCTCTATTTTTACCACTTGCTAATTATTTTGTTATGATATTTCTACAGATAAAGGGAGGTGGAAAAGGACACCTTTCACTCCCGAAATTGAAAGAAAATACAATCAACTCCTTCAACCTGCCTTCCGACATCACCCGCAGATTCTATCATCTGAAAATCTAATGGCGACAGGGCTGACTAAGGACGATGCTGCCAAAATGAAGAAGTCTATTTTGGCCGGATACGTCCCAACCAGCAAAACTAAAGCTAGGGGTTCAACCTCATCGATGCCTGAACGAGCTGAGGTTCCGACGTCGTCAGAAGTACCTCGGCCAGTGCAAAAGAAAAGGAGGGTAGTGTCGAGGGCTACTCGGGAGGCTACTGAGGCTGCAGCTCAGGAGGCTAATAATGTAAATCAGTCGAATCCTTCTCAGCCTGCCGAGGCCCAAGTGCCACAAACCGAAGCTGCCCCAGCCGCCCTAGTGACAGCTCCTTCAGGCCCGACTGGTGCTCAAGGGGGTCGAGCTCGGGACTCCTTAATCCGACTGAAGCACCCAATGGTTCAGAGGCCATAAAGGTGGCTTTAAAGATGGGACTGCCTTCAGGTTTTCACAAAAAAGACACAAGGCAGATTCTAGGTGAATTGATGACGGGTTACGTAAGGGTAATATTTTTTAGAAGCTCTTGTCATTTTTTTTATTTTTATTTTAAACATGTTTGTTCATTGTTTGTAGGGCATTGGGGCGACGGGTTTACTGATGGACCGGTTTGCTAAAGCTGAGAAGGAGACAGGCCTTCAGGATAAGTTAAAGAAGGTGCAAGCCGAACTGAAGACAGCCCAGTCCGAAATCAGGAAAACCTAATCCGAGCTCAAAGTTGATAAATCAGACCTGAATCATGCCCAAACCAAGTTGAAGGTGGCTGATGCCGAGCTTGGAGTGGCTCTAGCCAGCGTCTCATCTCTGGATACCAAATGTAAGGCTTTCCAAGCGGAAAATATAAGTTTAAGTCAGAAGTTGGGAGTCATGATCGATCAACGGGATCAGTTCCGTCGGAAGATGGAGGAGCAAAACAAGAACGTCCAAGACACCGAGGTAGCCGCAGCTAAAATACTTGAAGAAGTCAAGGAAGCTACCAAGGAGGCCACTAAAGCTGGGATGATGGACTTAGTGAACTCAATGGGGAGAGAGCTCGTAGATTCCAGCTACCTCCTCTGTAGGAAGAGAATCTAGAAGTTATATCCAGACTTGGATATTTCTCGCCTGGATGACGTAGAAGTAGAGTCGTTACCGAGTTCTCCCAACCCACCAGATGTGGAGGGTTTTGTTGAAGTTGTCCCTCCTATTTCTTTTATTCCCCCCAAGCCAAAGTAGATTGTATATTGTAATTTTTATGATCTTTTTGTAAACCTCGGTTCGTATATAAAATTTTCTTTTTATTCATGCAAATCCGGAATTTGAGTTAAATTTTGTAGCAACTTTATATCGTTAACTTTTCATGCTTCTATAAATATTCGAAAAAACTTTAAGTAAAGAACTTACCAAGATTATCCCGGTAATCAACAATGTGTAAAAGTTGAAATCAATACTTTGTAGCCTGATGTTGAGAACATGACCCCTGGATCCCGAGGTGACCAACTTGTAATAAAACAAGATGTCATAAGAAATTTTTGAACTTTTATAGTATAGCCTTCATACGTCCGAAGATCTGGAGATTTATTTTCAACGAACATGGACAAGATTCATGGCGCTCATGCGCATTGAGGCCATTCGAGATGGATTAGGTCGGTAGACCTAAACATTGAATTGGGACCATTCCTACAGCACTCTTACTCGTAGGGGCCATTTGAGATGGATCAGGTCAGTAGACCTGAGCATCGAATTGGGACCATTCCTACAGCACTCTTGCTCGTAGGGGCCATTTGAGATGGATCAGGTTAGTAGACCTAAGCATCGAATTGGGACAATTCCTACAGCACTCTTGCTTGTAGGGGCCATTTGAGATAAATCAGGTCGGTAGACATTGACAAGATGCATTACCTGAAAGATAGGAGGTTTTTATTGATAGTATTTTCTCAGGTGCTCAATGTTCCAAGGTCTGGGAACCGGCTTTCCCGCCATATCTTCTAACCAATAAGTTGTAGGCCGAACTATTTTGACAACCTTGTAAGGTCCTTCCCAGTTTGGGGAGAGCTTCCCCATCGTAGGGTCTTTAGTATTAGGGAAGATTCTTCGCAGAACAAAATCCCCTAATTGGAATGTCATAATCTTTACCTTCTGATTAAAACCTCTGGCCACCCTTCGACGATATTCCTCCATTCTAACTGCAGCCTGCTCTCTTTTCCCTTATAGTAAGTCGAGGTTTTCGGCTAATTGGAGGTGATTAGCGTCCTGATCGAAGGCTTCTGTTCTCCATGTTGGCATGCCGATTTCTACAAGAATGACCGCCTCAGAACCATAGGTTAATGAGAATGGCATTTCCTGGGTGGTAGTTCTTTTTGTTGTTCGGTAAGCCCATAGTACACCAGGGAGTTCTTCTATCCATTTTCCTTTTGCTTCTTCTAACCTCTTTTTAATGGCATTCAGGATTGTTCGATTAATAACCTCAGCCTGTCCATTCGCCTGTGGATGTCCTGGTGAGCAGAAGTGGTGACCAATATATAGATCATCGCAAAACGTTCTAAATATTTTTCCTGTAAACTGGGTGCCGTTGTCCGAAATGATAGTTCGAGGCACTCCAAATCTACAGACGATATTTTTCCATGTAAAATTCTTTACATCTACCTCGGTAATGTGGGTCAATGGTTCAGCCTCTGCCCATTTGGAGAAATAATCAATAGCGATCAGCAGATATTTTCTGTTTTGAGGGGCCTTTGGCAGAGGTCCCACAATATCCATCCCCTATTGTTGAAAAGGCCAAGGACTTGAAATGGGAGTAAGCTCCTGCTGTGGTTGATGTTGATATGGAGCGAAATGTTGACATGTATCACACTTCTTCTCATATTCTTTGGCTTGGTTTAGCATACCAGGCCAATAATAACCGTGGGTTAGAGCTCGATGTGAGATGGTCCTGCCACCATTATGATTGCCACATATCCCTTCATGGATTTTAGCTAATACATATTCGGATTCTTCTGGAGATAAAGACCTCAGTAGGGGTTAGGTGTAAGATTTACGGTAGAGTTTTCCATTTAAAATTAGATATCGAGCTGATCTAATTCATAGTTTTCGAGCTTGATTTTTGTCGTTAGGGAGGTGCCCTTCTTTCAAGTATCCGAAGATAGGAGCTCTCCAGTCCTCACAACGTTCCGAAATACAAATGGTGCGGACCTCATCAATACTCGAGTCGTCTCGGGAGGATATAGATACTTCTGAATCCTCAATGGTACCGAGGTGAGAGGCCATATTTGCTAAGGCGTCCGCTCGGGTGTTCTGCCTTCTTTCTATTTTGTGAATGCTGAATTTGATAAATGATTTTTTGAGAGAGCCTATCAATTCAGCATATTTGATCATTCTTTCGTCTTTGGCTGTGAATTCACCCAAAACCTGGCCCACCACTAGCTGTGAGTCAGAGAAAGCTTCAAGGTCACTAACCTCATACTCTAAGGCTAGTTTCATGCCAAGAATTAACGCTTCATACTCGGCTTCATTATTAGAGGCTTTGAAGCTTAAGGTAATCGTTTTTTCTGCGGTAGTACCATCTGGAGATCGAAAGACAATTCTGACTCCGGAACCTTTATCAGTTGAAGAACCATCCACATAGAGTTGCCATGCTGCCATAGTTGGGTTGGTATCGAGTTTTTCTTGTAAAGCTGGGGTAAACTCGGCAATAAAATCCGCCAAAGCCTGAGCTTTAATGGCAGTCCGAGGTATGTATGCTATATCGAACTCTCCCAGTTCTATTGACCATTTCACAAGATGACCCGAGGTGTCTGGTTTGTGTAATATGGCTTTTAAAGGGTATGAGGTTGGGATTACGATTGAATGAGCTTGAAAATAAGGCCTGAGTTTTCTAGCAGATATTATTAGTGCAAAGGCCAACTTCTCCACCTCGGGATATCTTTTTTCTGATCCAAAAAGCGCTGTACTTACATAAAATATAGGCTTTTGAATTCCGTGCTCTTCTCGGATTAGCGCAGAACTTACTGCATTCTCTGATACTGCAAGATATAAGAAGAGTTTTTCTCGTTTCCTGGGTTTTGATAACAATTCTGCTCGTTTCCTGGGTTTTGATAACAATTCTGGCGATGCCATATACTGCTTAAGTTTTGTGAAAGCTTTGTCACGTTCAGAGGTCCATTCCAAGACCTTATTCCCCCTTAATGCTTTGAAGAATGGAAGACAGCGATTCGTGGACCGAGAAATGAATCGATTTAACGCTGCAATCTTGCCATTTAATGTCTGTATCTCTTTTCGGGACTTCGGTGGCTCTACTTCCTTTAAAGCCTTCATTTGGGAGGGGTTGGCCTCGATGCCTCTGTACGAGATAAGAAAGCCGAGAAATTTTCCATGGTCACCCCAAATGTACATTTTGATGGGTTCAACTTTATCTTGTGCTTTTTCAAGATATTAAAATTTTTTTCCAAATGCCCAACGTGTTCCTCCTTTTCTTGACTTTTAACCAACATATCATCAATGTAAACCTCCATCGTGTCTCCGATCAGCGGTTCAAACATTTTATTGACCAAGCGTTGATACGTGGCTCCGACATTTTTCAGTCCGAAAGGTATCACCTTGTAACAATACAAACCTCGCTTGGAGATGAAGGATGTTTTTTCTTGGTCCGAAGGATACATTTGAATCCGGTTATATCTGGAGTATGCATCCATGAAGCTCATTAATTTGTAACCGGCAGTTGCGTCGACTAATTGATCAATTCTCAGGATAGGGAAGCTATCCTTTAGACAGGCTTTGTTAAGATCGGTGTAATCGACAAAGACTCGCCATTTACCATTCTTCTTTTTAACAAGGACGGTGTTGGCGAGCCATTCTGGGTAAAAAACTTCCCTGATTAAATTAGCAGCTAGAAGCCGCTAAATTTCATCGTTAATTATCCGGTGTCTCTCTGGGGCGAATGTCCGTCTTTTTTGCCGTACGGGGTGGCAGCTTGGATCTGTTGTTAGTTTATGGCAGATACAAGATGGATCAATACCCTCCATGTCTTTAGTTTCCCAAGCGAATATTGATAAGTGGGCTTTCAAAAATTTTATCATCACTTCCTGTTCTGATGGCGATAAATCTACACCGATCTGCAAATAATGTTCTTCTTCGTCAGAACCCACCGATATTTTCAATGGCTCTTGGACTGGCACGGCCATGTTTTCTACACCTCGTGGGCTCAGTGGTTCATCAATTTTGGAAGGGCATTCTAAATCGATACTTTGGTGAGCAATATCGGGAACGAAGAGCCGCCGAGGTTTCTGTAATTGTTATTGCTGGGTTTTACCTTTTAAGGCCACGACGTGGCACTCCCGAGATGATGATTGAGAGCCCTGGATAGTGCAAACATGATCGTTATGTACATATTTGAGGCATTGATGAAGGGTGGAGGTGACTGCCCCCATTTGATGGAGCCATGGTCTTCCCATGATTATATTGTATGGAGATCTGGATTCCACTATCACATATTCAGATATCAGAGTTTTTTGTGCTTCGCCGACTCCGATGGTTGTTGGGAAGTTAATACTGCCCATGGGAGAGCTCAGATGTCCATCAAACCCAGCCATCATTTTCGTGGTGCCTTTGAGGTCAGAAATGTTGAGCTTCATCTTTTGGAAAGGCTCATAAAATAAAATATTAGCTGAACTGCCCGTATCCACTAATACTCTGGAGATGTCAAAATTTGCGACTCTGAGAGTGATGACAAGCGCATCAGTGTGTGGACAGTGTATGCCAGCCAGGTCCAGCTTGGAGAACTAGATTTGTGGTGAGGGTTTTAACCGCTTTTCAAGAGTCATGATTTGAATAGGGATTGGTGCTACCTTAGCTTCTCGTGCATAGCGTTTCCTTGCTCGATTGGATATGCCAAAGATGGAGTTGGTAGCATGGAGGACGAGGATAATGTGATTATTCGGTTGGGGTGGTTGACTTTGGCTTGTTCTAGGAGTGGACCCCTGATCTTGTCATTGTGGCTGAGGCCTAGGGTCTTGCCGAGGTTGTTGGGGCTTCTGATTTTGAGTATTTTGCCCACCATCTCGTTGAACGAACTCCTTCAAACGACCCCTCCGAATCAATTGATCAATTTCCTGTTGAAGATGCTTGCAAAATTCTGTAGTATGTCCATGATCTCGGTGGAACTCACAGTACTTACTACGATCTTGGGTGTCCGGATCACTAAATAATGGTTCTAGACGCTTTAAGTTCTCATGTGCCTGGACCTGGTGATAAATCTGGGTAATGGAAGCATTCAAGGGGGGTAATGGCACATTCACAGGTGCATATGTTTTGAATCGTCCTGAAGTGGGCTGGCTTTGAACTAGGGATGTAGTTCTTTTATCCGGACTCCTCTGTCTTTTGTTGGTATTGCCAGCATTCTGTGTTTGGGACTTGTCCTCCGTTTGAGCTTGTTCCTTGGCAAGACGAAGGGATGTCCTGATATCCTCCAAATTAATATGCTTTCTCGCCCGTTCCATAAGTGACGCCATATCTACGAGGGGGTTCTTTGTCAAGGAGTCGTGAAAACGCCCTGGCCAAAGTCCCGCATGTAAGGTGGCCACCAAAAAGGCTGCACCGCAGTCAGTAATCTCGGTTAGCTCGGCATTAAATCGGGCTATATAGTCCCTGAGCGATTCTCCCTTCCGTTGTTTGATTGATAATAGAAATTCTGGCCCCTTTCTGAGTCTCCTGCTAGTTAAAAAGCGATCGAGGAAATGCCTACTGAGCTCATAGAAGTTGGGGACTGAGTTAGGAGGGAGGTTGTGGAACCATCAAAGGGCTGCGCCTTTAAGACTTGTTACGAATGTTCGGCATAGAAATGCGTCGGTGGCGCCATGAAGGGCCATCGTATGTTGATAATTGGAAAGATATCACCAGGATCGTCTAACCTCTCATAAGGTGTAAACTTTGGAACAATGAATTTTCGAGGACGTTCCTCGGTCAAAATAACTGTCGTAAAAGGAGTAGTGAACCTACCGAGAAGCCTTGCTATTTCATCCTGTCGAGGAGGTTGATTTCCCTCTCGAGCAGGGGCTACCTGTCCCATGGAATCCGCAACTTTTTCTGATCTTATCGGTACTCCAGACGGAACAGAATGCTGAAATCCTAGCATCCCAGCCTCAAGTCCAGTAGGTTGTGGATTATTTTGACTAGGAATAGCATGTTCTGATTGTCTTTGAAAGGAAGCCGGTGCCGGCTGTAACGGTGGTCCAGATTGTACCAGGTTAGCTCCTGAATTCGCAAGGCTAACAACTCGGCCCCTGCTGTAATTAAGGGTATTAGGATGAACATTTGGCATTCTGCTGGGAATGTCATCTCGAACAGGAGCTGCGTCTGGTAGATAAAAGGGACGAGCACTGGGACCACCTTCTTCATATCGCCTTCTACCAGGCAGATGCAAGATTAGATTTCCACTTTCGGGAAATCCTGGAGGAGGAAGAACCGATGGATTTTGAGTTAAAGAAGCCAGGACTTGGGATATAGCCAAGAGTTGCGCTTGAGTCTGATCAGATTGTTTCTGCATCTGAGCTCGAATCTGATCAAGTCGTTGTTGTACAGGATCAAAGGTTGTAACTTCCTCCTCCTGAGCCAACGGTTGGTTTGATATTGGTGCCGAACGACTGTTGGAAGCCATGACTAACCAAAATTGAAGAAAATGATATTAAGAGGAATGATACGTTCCCACAGACGGCGCCAAGCTGATGCTGCAATTTTTGGCTCGTCAATGACTTGACCGTTGCTGTGGATTAACCTGTGAAGAAATAAGATTAGAAAGCCACCGGGGAGGGCTCCGGTGGGTACCCGCTCCGATGGTTAAATGAGATGAAGTAGAAAATATCACTTGATATAATAATATCTTCCTTTTTTGTTAAGAAAAATCTGATGCCCTATACATACCTTTCTTAGTGTATTTATAGGTTGATGGAGCTTTGTTTTTAGTGCCATGCGGTGGAGGCAATTTCATCATGATATCTTTATGTCACTGTTCGTCACTGATTTTACAGCGATGTAGGGCTAGGACTTAATTTCGTCTTTAGGCAGAGCTAGACTTTGCCGCCTGTCAGGTGGCAGTAATTTCATCATGACGACCCACGTCATATTAATTTTGTAAATGGTTGTCCCATCATTACGATGTCGGTATTCCGATGTAATTTGGGAATGACTTCAGTGGTCTTAAAAGTAACATAGATTATTGTTGAGTGTGCTGAGGTGCCATAATCTCGGTATACTTATTTGACTAATTTGTATAATCCAGGCTAGACACGTGTCAGGTCCTGATTTGGGAGTATATTTTTGGTACATCAGTTTTCTTAACCATTCCAGCAGATTACATCAAGCTATATATAGCTTTTTCAATACCCAATACAAGATAATTAAATTGCTAACAACTTCCAATAATAATTAAACT
The DNA here is from genome assembly GCA_008638375.1 of Nyssa sinensis. Taxonomy (NCBI): domain Eukaryota; kingdom Viridiplantae; phylum Streptophyta; class Magnoliopsida; order Cornales; family Nyssaceae; genus Nyssa; species Nyssa sinensis. The sequence goes on from CM018040.1 coordinate 17,841,656, forward strand.
TGAGAAGCTTAAAAAACAAATATTAAAATAACATAGAAAATATAAGAAATAGTTGGAAGAATAACATCTCATTAATTAACATTCTCCCCCTTAATGTGATGTTCTTCAACTCCCAATGCTTCTCGAAAATGCTGGAACTTTTCCTTTGGAAGTGCCTTTGTAAAGATGTCAGCCACTTGATCTTCCGACCTGCAAAACTTGAGTTGAATCTCTCCTTCTTCAATGGCTTCTCGAATAAAGTGATACTTGATTGCAATATGGCAAATACGGCAATGAAAAACTGGATTTTTGGCCATAACAATAGCTGATTTGTTGTCACAGAAGACCTCAGTACCTTCTTCGAGCTTTTCATCAATATCTTCAAGAATTCTACGCAACCAAATAACTTGAGAAGTTGCAAGAGCTGTTGAAAAGTATTCCGCTTCCGCTGATGATTGAGCAACTGATTGTTGTTTCTTGGATGACCAAAAAAAGGCTCCAGAACGAAAAGAAAACACATAACCTGATGTGCTTTTCATATCATCAATGCAGCCACCCCAATCACCATCACAATAGCCAACAAGTTTCAGCTGCACATTTTTTTCGTACTTAACTCCAAAATTTATTGTACCTTGAAGATAACGTAACACTCTTTTCACTGCTCCAAGATGAATTTGACTTGGACAATGCATAAACCTTGAAAGTAGACTCGTAGCAAACATGATATCCGGCCTCGTTGCTGTGAGATAAAACAAATTTCCAACAATACTTCGATACAAAGTTGCATCCACCTTCTTTGTGCCATCATCTTTGAGTAGCTTCTCATTAACAACAAGTGGAGTTGCTACGAATTTTCATTCTTGCATTCCAAACTTCTTGAGAATATTTTCAACATACTTCTTTTGAACAATAAAAACTCCCTCCTCTTCTTGGTAAATTTCAATGCCAAGAAAATGATGTAGAAGTCCCAAGTCACTCATCTCATAATTTTTCAGCATATCATTTTTGAAGTCTTCAATCATCTTTGAATTGTTTCCGGTAAAAACCAAATCATCAACATAAATGGCAACAATTAAGAAATCAGCCATACCTTGCTTCTTTACATACATGGTAGGCTCACTCTTGCTTCTTAGAAACCCCTTCTTGGTGAAGTACCCATCAATTTGACTATACCATTCTCTCAGTGCTTGTTTCAGCTCATACAAAGCCTTGTTTAGCTTGTACACCTTCTCTTCATCGCCTTCAATAACATACCCTTGAGGTTGTTCGACATAGACTTCTCCTGCATATGAAATAAGAGCTCTAATGGTATCAAGTCTTGCAATAGGGGCAACAGTTTCATTGTAATCAATGTCGGGCTGTTGTGAGTAACCTTCGGCAACCAACCTTGCCTTGTTCCTTTGTACCGAACCATCCGAGTTGAATTTCACCTTGTAAATCCACTTCACTCCAACGATTTCTTCGTCTTTAGGTCTGTCCCCAAGTTGCCAAGTATTATTTTTCTCAATCACTTCAATTTCTTCATTCACAGCATGCCTCCAAGCTTTTTCTTTCACAACTTCTTGAAAGAAATCCGATTCAACAACACAAAAATTGCACCTATCATAAATATCAGTCAAACTCCTCATTTTCCCTAGAGTTGAAGTTGGTGAAGAAGAACTTGAACTTGAAGAACTACTTGGTAAACTTGTTTGAGATGATAGTAGAGTTGAACTTGGAGATGAAGGGGCTGATTCTTGACCATTATTTCCAACTTCACTTGTTGATTTTTGTTGCTGAACATCAATAAAAACAACCTTCATTTGTACCTTTTCCTCCTCCCAATTCCATGTAGCATCTTCATCAAACAACACATCTCGACTAATGATAACTTTCTTGGTCTTCAGGCTATACAACCGGTAACCTTCGGACTTTGAACTATAGCCAACAAAAATGCATTTCTCACTTGCTTCATCAAGCTTGTGTCTTTTCTCCTTTGGAATTTGAGCGTAGTAAACACACCCAAACACCTTGAGATGCCTCACTGATGGCTTCCTCCCACTCTATGCTTCAAATGGAGTTTTATTCCAAACGGCATTTATAGGACACCTATTATTCAAATAAATTGCAGCATATACAGCTTCAGCCTAAAAAGATTTTGGTAGCCCTTTTGCATGAATCATTGATTTTTCCATCTCCATCACGGTTTGATTCTTCCTTTCGGATATCCCATTTTGTTGTGGAGTATAACCAACCGTAAGTTGTCATTCCATGCCTTCATCTTCACAAAATCTTTCAATTTCTCTTGAAGTGTATTCTTTCCCACGATCCCTTCTCAAACACTTAATAAAATAGCCACTTTGTTTCTCAACAAAACTCTTGAATTTTTTGAAAATTGTGAAAACTTCAGATTTTTGTCTCATGAAATAAACCCATGTCATGCGAGTAAAATCATTAATAAAAAGAATGAAATAGTAATTGTTACCATGAGATGGTGTACTCATAGGTCCGCATACATCGGTGTGAATTAATTCTAATACTTGCTTTGCTCTCCATGCAACTTTTTTTGGAAAAGGTTGTCGATGATGCTTCCCAAGTGCACATCCTTCGCAAACTTCATTGGTTTCTTCAATAGTGGGCAGCCCTTCAACCATTTGCTTTTAGTGAAGTAGTTTGAGATTGTGAAAATTTAAATGCCCAAGTCTTTGATGCCATAGCAAAGATTCATCATGAATTTGTGCCTTCAAAGCAACATCACCCACATACTTGAAAGTAAGTGGAAAGCTTCAATTCTTCTCTATCTTTAACTTTGCAACAATCTGCATTGACCTCCTTTCATCATAAATAATGCAACAATCATCTTTAAAATAGACTGAATATCCATGTTCAACAAGTTGTCCAACACTTAGTAAATTTGTTCCAAGTCGAGAACTAGAAGCACATCTCGAATGAACTTGGTACCCTTCTTTGTTTCAATTCCAATGGTGCCTTTGCCTTGAGCTTGAACAAGAGCTCTATTACCCATTTTCACTTAAGAATTGATGATTGTGTCTATGTTAATAAAAATGCTTTTGTTGCTGGTCATATGATTACTACAACCACTATCAAGAAACCACACATCATTTTTCTTCTCGGTAGCAGCTTGACATGCATAGAACAAATTTCCTTCACCTTCCTTCTCTTCCGTGAAGCTTGCTTGCTGATTTGTCTTGATTCGGCAATCTTTTTGTACATGACCAAATCTCTTGCAATTGTGACAGTGCGGCTTTCCTTGAAACCAACAATCCTTCTCAACATGGCTGCTTCTTTTCAAATGTTACACCTTTGTAAAGACTCTTCATCATTGAATTTCCTTTCGCTGGAGTATCTTCCTCTTCCTCTTCCTCTTCCTCTTCCTTCTTTTCCGCCTTTAGACGATTCTCCTTTGCTATGTTCTTGAATTGAGGATTTCTTTTCAGCATTTTTTAGGCTGAAATTGAGATTGATTGAAACACACTTTCAGGTGACTTTTTAAAGCGACGACTCAATCTCTACTCATAGGATTTTAAGGAACCCATCAACTCTTGAATACTGAGCTTGGAAATGTCTTTGGTTTCTTCAATAACCGCCACTATCGCATCAAACTTCTCCGATAGGCTTATTAAGATCTTCTTAACAATTCTTACATCACTAATGTCTTCCCCATAAGTCTTCATTTGGTTTACAAGTTCTAAAAATTTGGTTGAAAAATTATTTAAAGTTTCATTTTCCTTCATCTTCATGGTTTGAAAATCTCTTCGAAGATTTTGAAGGTTGATGGTTCTCACCGTCAAGTTTCTTTGGTACTTTTGTTGAAGAATCTCCCAAGCTTGCTTGGATCTTGTTGCTCTCATGATGCTTGGAAAAATGGAATTGGAAACTCCCTCTTGAATTTGGTTAAGGGCCTTGGCATCCCTTTGTATAATCTCCCTTAACGCCTTTGCTTCAGCTTCGGATATATTTGTGGTAGATTCGGGCTCCGTAAAACCTAATTCAACCAAGTCCCATAGATCTTGTGAAATAAAAAAGGTCTTTATTTTGATACACCAAAAATCATAGTTCTCACCATCAAAGATGGGAACATGTGAGACACTTGAATTTGTGTTGGCCGTGAGAATTTCTTCAAATGAATCTCCTAGCTTTCTCCTTCAACCAGTCACTCTGATACGAATTTATGTTGGTTATTTTACCCTTGTTTAGTGCAGGAAGGATTGGGAAAAAGCTTAGGAATCAAATCTAAAAAAAAATTCTCTACAGAATCTAAGGTTATGGAGAAGAGATAGAAGAGGAATAAAAACACAAATCTAATTTGATTTTTTTTTTATTCAGTTCTCTTAACCATTCCAGCAGATTACATCAAGCTATATATAGCTTTTTCAATACCCAATACAAGATAATTAAATTGCTAACAACTTCCAATAATAATTAAACTTGAGAAGCTTAAAAAACAAATATTAAAACAATATAGAAAATATAAGAAATAGTTGGAAGAATAACATCTCATTAATTAACTGATAACTGGTTGAAAAGTGCATATTTAAGTTGTTAGCCCTAGATATTCTTGCACTTTTATTATTTTAATTTCTCCAATCTATATGCATTTGCTAGTTAATTCTTATTTTATCTTTTTGCAGAGAAAGCTCGTCAAAGTTGATGATTTGGTGGTGGATTTGGAGCAAAAAGGAAAATATTGGGCTTTGAAGTGCTAAAAGAAGTGGAAAACAAGTGGTTTTGGGTTAGAAGAGAGGCTTGGTCCATATGTTGGTGGACCAGGGCCTATTTTAGCATTATAGGCTCCATTTTGGAGCACTTTAGACTCCCTTTTTGGGCCCCTAATGTCTAATTACGGGATTTTTATTTTATTTTCCTGAATTCTTATTTTATAGGGGTATTTTTGGAAAAAGGGGGATAATATTGTGGAAGTAGGGTTTTGGGAAGGAGGAGGCCGTTTTTTGGAAAGATTTTGACAAGGAGAAGAACAAAACGACTCTAGAGAAGAAGATGAAAAACTCCATGGCTATGGTGTTCTCCTCTTCCACCATCATGGGCTAAGTTTCTCTCATTCCTAGGGTTTAGATGAAACCCTAGTCAAGTAATCGTGCTTCTTTGTATTTTATTTTTGGGTTAACTAGTTTTGGATGTTGATTGTATAACTTTAGACTTTTATTAATCCAATGATTATGTTATTCAATTTCACATAATCAATTTCTGTGATTTTGTTTATGCGGTTATACAATAGTAATATTTGTACATACATCAAAACCGTAGGACGAGTCATAACTCAGGGAAAACAAATTGTGACTATGACCTTAGAATTAGCGTAGACAATTTTTGTTGACCAAAGATGATTCGTGCTTAGGGTTTTGGTGTGTGATTTTCTTGATGATTGTATTGAGGCTTGTAGCCAAAATACATCTTTTACAACTAAATTTAAAGGCCCAAAAATCAATACAATTGATGCTAGTTACAAGATTAGTGGTGGATTCAACACCCTAAGAATCCTCTTTTAATTTGATTCATCATTAATTCAGTTGAATATTTGCTTTAATTATAGTTCTTATTTAATTTAGGAAAGAATCAACAAACAATCACTCTTTGAGAATTTGAGTTAAAGTTAAGCTTAACTCTAGTTTTTAAACAATTAACAGTCTCTGTGGGTTCGACCCTTACTTCTTTACTATATTAGTAGTTTAGTTTGGTAATTTGATTGATTTCCACGACAGATCATCAACACAAACAAATCTTAGTAGAGCTTCATCATAAAAAATAAAAAAATAAATTTTCAATACATTCTCAACTCCTCATATTCTAGATCAATGACTTTACCTCTCAAGTTATAGCTATTTCAATCTCATATTTCTTCATTATAGGGGTCGAGCAAGGATTAAAAGATACAGTGGTTGTTCGAGTAGCTTCTGGGTGGAAACTGCACAATTCTTTCATTACTTTTACAACCAGATCCGGAAGGGGAGACGCCTGCCATCAAGTGGCGAAATGGGTTTTTGGGTGTTGGTATCTCCACCCCTGCTTCTAATATCTTCACCACAACACTCATCTTAGGCCTCATCTCTGGGCAATATTGAACACACCATAAAGCAGTCATTGCCATACTCCCTGCCTTCTTTTTATCCTCATCTTCAATACAGCAAACGACCATAACGTCAGATAACTCTCCCTTCTCATATTTCTTCCAAAGCCATGTGGGAAACCACTCTTGACTATCAGGCAGATTTACATCCAAATTTCTTCTCCTTCCCAAAATCTCAAACAAAAGCATGCCAAAGCTATAAACATCACATTTGTGGGTTATAGGAAAAGGCATCCATAATTCTAGTGCAACATACCCAAGAGTCCCCCTGCCTCATGTCATTGTCACATGGGTTTTCTTTCGGTTACAAAGCTTTGCCAATCCAAAATCAGCCACCTTTGGGCAGAAGTCCACATCTAGAAGAATATTTTCAAGCTTAATGTCATAATGGATTATCCGCTGCTCGCAATCTTCATGTAAATATGCAATACCTTTAGTTGTGCCAATTGCAATACCATGCAAGTTCTCCCACTCTATGTTTTCATCTTTACTAAATAGCAATGTTTTAAAACCTGGACTGGACCGGCCGGTTCAACCGGTTAAACCATCGACCGGTTCATAAAACGGTCCGGTTTAACCCATAAAACCACTTATAGTTCAAAATCGTTCTAAAAATACAAAACCGTTAAAATTGGTCTGACAGACCATCGAACCAGGTGACCCGATACTGGGTCATCGGTTCACACTGGTTCTTGTCTATATATAAAAGGCATAAAAAATTAGGGCAAAAATAATTCTCCCTTTCTCAGTTCTCAGTTCTCGCTTCTCACTTCACGATCTCTGCTGCGGCTGAATGAATCTCAGATTCTTTTGCGAAAGGGAAACGGTGCGACAGTGGTCGCAGCAGCTCGGTGGTCGGTCTTGCAGCTCGGTGGTTGACTAGTTGGTCTCGATAGTCGACGGTAGTACTCTGTTTCTGAGTTTCTGTTCTTACTTCTTCTATGTTTTTTTTTTTTTTTTTTTTTTTGTATATTCAGATTTCTATTAATATAAACTATGAACTATGAATTTTTGGCTGAATTTTGGCTGAGTTGAGTTGGTTCCCTATTTTGGCTACAAATTTTTTTTTTGGTATATTCAGAATCTCAAATTTCATGCTTTTACAATTTCAGAATCTCAAATTTTTTTGCTGAATTTTGGCTGAGTTGAGTTGGTCCTATTTTGGCTAAAATTTTTTTTTTTTTTTGGTATATTCAGAATCTCAAATTTCATGTAATTTTTTGGCTGAATTTTGGCTGAGTTGAGTTGGTCTTTGGTTGAATTTATTTTGAATCTAGAACCACATATTTTGTCATCTTATTGGTTTTGTTTTGTAGCTTGCTTATAATGTCTTCATTTGCTCAAAATTCAACTGCCAATTCTTCATAATCCACAAGGGAAAAATCTGATATTGCATAGGGACATGTAAATGAAGGACATGCCCCTAATGGGAAAAAGAATTATACATGCTTATATTGCACAAAGACCACTAAAGGTGGAGGAATTAATAGGATGAAGCAACACTTAGCTGGGGTAAAAGGTCAAATGGAGCAATCTTTAAAATATATTCCTAATAAGAGAAAACAAGGGGAAGAAGTGCATGATTTCCAAAATTCATTTGGCCCTAGTATTTCATAATTTGAAGGTGATATGGATGAAGATGTGGAGGTTGAAGAAATACCTCAACCTAGGAATAAGAGGATCTCAATCAAAGAATGTGGTGGTAGTGGGAATAGAAGCAATGTAGGAGTTTCACAAAAGGGGAAGGGTAAGGCACATGTTAATGATTATTTTGCTCTAAGGACTACTCCAGGTTCCCAACCGACTATTAAGAGTGCTCTTGCAAGTAAAGAAGTTGTGTAGAGGGCACACATGTCTGTTGCTAGATGGGTGTATGACACTTGCATTCCACTGAATGCTTTAAATTCTGTCTACTTCCAGTTTATGTTTGATGCCGCAATTTCAATTAGTCCAGGCTTTAAGGTTCCAACTTATCATGATATTCGGGTTAACTTGTTGAGGGATTCTAAAAAAAAAATGCAACTATTTGTTGACTCTATAAGGAGTATTTGGGAAACTACTGGATATTCTATTATGGGTGATGGTTGGACTGATGGTAGACATCAGACATTGATTAATTTTCTTGTCTATAGTCCTACAGGAACCATATTTATAAAATCTGTTGATGCTTCAGATGTTGTGAAGGATGCCCCTCTCTTATTTAAATTGTTTCAAGAAGTGATTGAGTGGGTGGGGGTGAGTAACATTGTTCACATGGTGACATATAATGGATTAGCTTATGTTACTGCAGGGAGGATGGTGAATGAGAATTATCCAACTATCAATTGGTCTCCTTGTGCGGCACATTGTTTAAATTTGATTTTTAGCGATCTTGCAAAGTTTGAGCATATTGTTGAACTTGCAAAGAAGGCATCTAAGATAATAAAGTTTATTTACAATCATGTTTACTTGTTGGCTCTGTTGAGGAAAAAAAAGAATTGGACAGAAATTATTCGCCCAGGAGCAACTCGTTTTGCCACCACATTCATTGCTTTGCATAGCCTTTATAACCACATGCATGACTTGAAGGCTTTGGTAACTAGTAGAGATTTTGTTGATTCAAGATATGCAAAAGATAGGAAAGGAAAAGAAGTTATTGATATCATTCTAGATGGTCAATTTTGGAATGATTGCTTGATCATTGTGAAAATTATGGAACCACTCATGAGGCTTTTGCGTATTGTTGATGGGGATATTAAGCCTTCAATGGGATATGTCTACGAGGGTATGTATAAGGCATGTTTGGGAATTAAGAAGTTGTTCATGCACAAAAAGAGATCTTACAAGCCTTATACAAAAATACTCAAAGAACGATGGGATAGGCAATTACGTCAAAGTATCCATCCAGCTACTTATTGGTTGAATATGGCTTTCCAATATGATCAAGCAACATTTTGCAACAAACCCGAGGTGATGGTAGGTTTTCTTGATGTCATAGATTCCAAAGCCACTTGTAGCAAGACAAAGTTGTTGAATGAGAGTAGATTGTTTCGGGATCGTTTGGAGAGTTTTGGAAAAGATCTTACTCTTTCTAATTGCAAGAAAATCCAACCTGGTAAGTTTATTAAATTATTAATATATTTTTAATAATGCTAATCTTAATATATTCATTTCTTAAGTTCTTACTTTTTTTATTTTTTCAATTTTCATGCAATTAAGATGAATGGTGGAGAATGTTCGGTCATAGTGCTCCAAATTTGCAAAAACTAGCAATAAGAATCCTTGGGCAAACAAGTAGCTTTTCTGGTTGTGAACGAAATTGGAGTGTCTTTGAACGCATTCATACAAAGAAAAGAAATAGCTTGGAGCATCAAAGGGTTAATGATCTTGTAAATATCCATTATAATTTGCAGTTGAAAAATAGGTAAATGATTCTTATGTATTACTAAATATATGTTTTTTTTATTTGATTATTCATTAGAGAATTATTAACTATACTTTTAATTATTTATTTTAGGCATTTTTATAAGAAGAAAAATGATGATCCAATTGACATTGAATGTATTGACAAAACTGAATTTTGGATCGTTGAGGAAGAGGATGATGGTACATTACTTGATTATGATGAGTTGGAAAAAATGCTCTACGATGAAAGTCCAATCCCAAGAAGTAAAAAACAACGCCGTCACCGAAGAGAAGGTTAGTAACTTACTATTAAAATTTTCTTTGTATATATAATAAAATCACTTATTTCATTTTTTACTATTTTAGATGATGATGATGATAATGATGATGATGATGATGATGTGGTTGTGGGGATTGATGAAGATCTCAATTTTGAAACATTTGGTGGATTTGAAGGTGATGGCAACACTGATGAAGGGCCTAGTAACAATGGAGAGAATGTCAATGATGAAGATGGTTGGTTAAGTAGAGGCTTGTGAAAGGATTTGAGCAAAAACTTAAAGACAATGATGTTTGAGGACTGTTGTTTTATTTTATTTCGAGAACTATCAACTATGTTGTGTGTTAAATTTATTTTGGATTGTATTTAAAATTTTAAACCCTTGAAGTTTGAAACTTCAGTATTATATATTTGTATCATGTGGTATTTTATTTTATTTTATGCATGATTATTAGTGTTTGTATCTTTTTTTTCATGTAGTTGAAAACTAAATTATTGGATTATGCTTGGATTGGATGTTAAATTGATTTTTGTTATGGTCCTTGCGATTATGGAAGAATGGCAATGAAGTTTCAACTTTCAACATTGTAATAAGGTATGTCTACTATACTTTTTTCATTTTTTTCTTGAAGTTTTACATATTAAGAAAATTCATATTTTATAATTTTTTTTATATAATTTTTAGTAATTTTTGTATAATTTTTAAATTTGACATATCAATAATATGTATTATTAAATTTATTAATTACATATCAGGGTTTGATTCCGATTGACTCGACGGTTGAACCGATAACCTGTAACTCGGATATTTTTTCAGTTCGACGAATGAGTTGGGTCTGAAAGCATTGCTAAATAGAAGCCAATCAAGGGAGCCGTTCTCCATGTACTCATAGACGAGAGCTTGCAGATCTTTGTCAAAGCGAAACCCATAAAGTTGAACAAGATTAATATGGTGTGTCCTTCCTATCGTACTCACTTCTGCCAAGAATTGATCCTCTATTCTCTTGTCAGAGCTCCCACTGAGAACTTTTACAGCCACCACTAAGCCCCTAGAGAAAGTTCCTTTATAAACTGCCCCAAAACCACCAGTGCCCAACAAATGTGAGAAATTGTTCGTTGAAACCCTTAGTTGTTGAGAAGAAAATCGAACGGGCTTCTCAATTTCATTCAAGACCTTGTCAATGGCTGGCCCCACGAACTTGGAGCCTTGAGGATCTATGCACAACCCTGATCTTCCTCCCTCAAAACATCTGCGGTGTCACGCCCCGAATTTCCAACCAAACCCGGGGACGCGACTAAAGCGAAATAAAAGAAGGAAATAAATAGATAATTAAATAGACGAATAAATAAATAAATACCAATTTAACTGATTTAGATACAAGCCTACATACATTCCCGTTTTAAAAAAATTTCGGCAGAACCTCCTTTGTTTTTCGAGCCTTTTTCCCCCTGATAATCACAATACATCATATATATACAAACACATCACAATCCATCCTCACTCGATGGCCACAACTTTATCAAAGTTAAATATACATCGCCTACTTATACAACCGAAGACAATTAAATAGATACACACGTACATACGTTCACTTCGGTCAATATATATATATATATATATACATGTCTTTGGGCTTAAGCCCGTACATCATAACACATGCCTCACGGGCCAAATATCCTTCTAAGTTCGGGTCTCCTCCGCTCTGTGAGACTTCCTCAAGTCTCAGGTGCCTGGAGTGTCATCTGAAAAATGTTGCCCACGAATGGGTCAGCTCAACTGCTGGCATGATACAATGCTAATGCAAGGAACAAAATGTAAGGCGTGGCATGTGCAAGTGTACATTTATCTCTATATGCCTTCTAAATCATCTATGCATGGCAATAATAACAATCCACATGCCTTCCACATCATCTATGCAATATAACGACAATAATCCGCATGCTTTCCAAATCATGCATACCATATAATGGTAATGAATCCATATGCCATCCAATTGTCCATGCAATGTAATGACAATGCACATGAACAACCCATACAACTCTATGCCACATGACAATGCATATGAAATACTCACACAACTCTATGCCACATCCATGTCCACTCTATGCATGTCATGTCAACACCATGCATGTCATGTCTCGGTTTACGGATCGCTCCCGATGGGTAGCCGAGTAACCAACACCTGTTCACGGATCGCTCCCGTTGGGTAGCAGGCACCAATGCAATGGCCGATTTTGGGTTTTTCACCACAGGATCTACACCCTCATAATGCATAGCACCTCGTGCTCACCCACCCTATGTCATCAATGAATCACACTATGCCAAATGCCATGATTCCACCATGCAATGCCACAATCTTAATAAAACATTTCTTGCCAACACATGCAGTATGCTTTAAGTAATGCAACATATTTAAAGCAACGATATCATCTGAATCTCAAAACTTCTTTCACAAGCCTGTATGCCATGAACAGTCAAATTAAACACATGTTTGATTCACACAATCACAATCTCAACAATTCACAAAGAACACATAACTCCATAAAGCACCAATACATCAAACTATCACACCTTTCCAAACATATGATATATCAACACGAATGTAAGCCAAAACATAATAATCCAAACTCAGAAGTACGATCCATCTTCACTATAGCAACAAATTATAAAACAATTCAAAGCACATATCAGAGTATATAAGTTATCAATTCTGGGTTCTTCAAGCAGTTATATTCTACGTGATTCCCTAATCATCAAATCAATACATGCATAGAGCAATCAACATGCAAATCATTCCTAAACTTAATCCTATTCCTTACTTAGCAAAATACCATACCTGACTAGGGCATGTCTCAACCCTAGAAAGATGTGTCCACTACGTAGTCTCTGTACTGTATCTGACTGGAAGGTCTAGACAGCCTCCTCTTTGTCCCTCGACGTTCCTAAAATCAAGCAACATAACTCAGTTTATTTCTACTTGAATTTATGCTATTCATCAAATTTTATGTCTTTTTATGATTGGTATTTCTTCCATTCAATTAACTTCTACTATTGAATTCGGAACGCCGAACAAAGTCAGCTTAGGCTTTCGTGGGATTCAATTTGGACGTTCGTACCAAAAAGGCAAAACGGTCATTTTGCACCTTTTCGGGTCTTTTCATTTCTCGGGACCCCGTCTTGTAAAACGGACCTCACCATTGATCTTAATAGGCCCGAGACATAAATAAAACACTATTTATTCACTTAATTTGGGTCTCAGTCAATTCACCATTATCTAATTTAGTTAACTAATTAGATAATGGTTAATAAAGATTTCACCAAATCAATATTTGTGTTTACCTATAGATATGTCCCTTGATAAAGTGTATTACAATTAAAGATCAGTCCCTAACATAGCTGTTGTCCAGAATTTTCCTCATCAAATTTTTTTCATCCAATAGTTGGGACTCTATTCAATTTAAAATCTGAACTACACTCAACATCTGAACTATATTAAATTTAATAACAGAATTTCATTTAAATAAAAAGGCTGTTCCATATCCAAGTTAATAGTTAAATTCTATTCTAATTCAATGGTGCATTCCAGCAACCGCACCAGTCTCACTTAATTTCTCATTTTCCCAACAGCTGATTACTTTTGTGACTAAATTATAATTTCTAATAGAGATTAAAAATTCAAAGAATCAGATATATACACCTGCCTCTGATTGGGTAAGGCGTTAGAGAGGAAGAAGATCAAGAAATCTTGAGCTTCAGTCACTCAACAGCTGCTCTGCTCCACACTTCAGCAACCTGGAGCTGTTCCTTGCACCCCAAAAAATCTGATTTATACAGCTGTATTTAACCAACTTGCGCAGCCCTCAAGCGATTACACAGAGGTCTATCGAGGTGCCTCGGCAGATCCAAATCAGCGACCGAGCACTGAACCCGAGATCCCACCTTCATGTCGAGCTCATCACGTTTTTCTCACTGCACCACTATACAATATACACAGACACGTAAATCACCAAGCCATAACAAAATCCTCCGCCCAAACAAAGAGACCCAACACCCACACAACGTGCCATCATCGCAAACTGTTAGTGGCGCAAGCAATTGAGATCGTCTGGCAGCAAACCCAATTTCAAATTTGAATTTCCAATCTCAGTTATAAACAAATTTACCGCTTCAGATCTGGGATCTAATCCTGTGCGAATTCTTCCAATCTCTTCTATCTTAATCTCTATGCCAAGGCCATTTGAATGTGAATCCTCGTTGGGGTTCCAATCGTGGCCAACTGATACGGAGCAGTTGCCGTGGTCATCCCAAATGTAGTCTTAGTAGAGCACGAAGTTGTCAGTGGAGCACCGAACGGACATGGGATCGGAGCTGCGGTTGTCGCCAAACTCGTCGGCGCAGTAATGGCCGAACACAATGGATCAGTCACAACAGACCTGTCCCCATGCTCTCCCTCCTCCATACAGCCCCACGATGACGGCGCCGCTTGTTCTCTCTCCATCTCTCTTTTTCTCAGTCGTAACCATCGCCCCCTACCATCGTCTGATCAACGACGCCCCCCGATACCACACCGTTGACGATCGCCTCTTCTACTGTTGCTGGAACAGCCGTCACCACCGACCGAACCGTTGAAGCAACAATGGAAGCACTAGATGGCACGATCCTCACCGTACGCGTCTTCGACACCACTGCCGATCAAATCTACCCATAGCTGTGTACTGCAACTTCTTCTGTTCTCTTTCTTCTTCTTCCAATCTCTCCCTTTATCAATTTCTCTGAGCAAACCCCCTTCTCTCTCTTAGGTTATCCATTCTTTTATTTTCTTTCTCTTTCTATTTCTCCCTTTCTTCTACGCAACCTGCCCGCCCCTGTTTTTCTATCCCTCTTATTTTTCTATTCTTTTCTTGCTTTCCTTAGCTTAAGATATTATGTATATATTATATAATACATATATCACACACAGTCCACATGTACACATACATAACACATGCAACCCCCTCATTTTTGACTTTTTCATTTCTATTTTCTCATTTTCTTGTTTTATCTCATTTTACTTTATTTTGCTTCATTTTATTTCATTTTATTTTATTTATTTATTTTTTTTTTTTTTTGCACACATGTATATACAATACTAATAATACACATTCACATAATGTGATTTAATTAAATTAAAAGTAAAAAAAAAAAAATTCAAATATTGCCTTATAAAAAAAAAAAATTTATTCTAGAATTTCGGATCTTTACATGCGGTAGACGAAGGATAACCTCAACAAGATCACAACAACTGCAAATTGAGATAAATGGAAATTACAAGCCATAGAAAATCTTCTACACCTAAAGGTATAACAAATAAGGACCAGAACAAAAACCAAAAAAATAATCAACTAAGAGAAAAATTTCATTACGTAGCTTACTCAAGAATATGAGAATTGCAAATGTTCCAGTATCCTACATTTGACGGTTGCCAAAATCTAGGATAGCTAGTTCGGTGCAAGATTCAGTACACAAATAATAACATTGTTGCGATGTTATAAAGAAATACACAGAATAGATAAGAGGCTTCTGGATTAGCAATCTCCAGATAGGAGGCTGTTAACGTTCCATCCAACTTTAACTTTATCACGACCTTCCCAAAATTATAAAAACCTATAGCTTTGATCCACACTGTTATGACCTCCCATAGTGGGCGGATTTAGGTGCATGATCAATCACTTATGAAGCACATATACTCTATTTTTGGCTCACGTATTTGTGTCGGATATGTGTTAGATATGGATATGCTCAAGAATCAGACACGTGTTGGACACATGAAAAAAGAGTATCTATTTTTTCCTTTTTTAAATTTCAAATAAGTCCTGGACACGTTTTCTATTTTTTTTCCTTTTTCTTTTTTGTATTTTCCGCTTTTTTCTACTCGTCTTTTTTTGGCTATATATATTTATATTCTATGCAGTAGTTAGTAAATCTGTACTTAAACTTAAACTTGAATTATAAATGTTGATGATTAAATTAAGAAGTTCTTAAATTTTTATTTGATGACTTTGTTATCTTAATAATATTTTTGCGATTTGTGTGCGTTTTATCTCAATTTTAATTAAAATAATGTCAAGTTTTTATTATATGGTTATATATATAAAAAATATTAAAAATATATATCTTCAATGTATACCTGATCGGGTCCTATTTTTTTTAAGAAATATAATTTCTGTGTCTTCGTGTCGTGTCGTGTCATATCAATGTCCCATGCTTTTTAACCATCGCCAAGGCCTTCCAATCTACACTTTAGTAAAAAAAAATTCTTTATTTATTTTAAGCTGAAGCTTCAAATCATATATGTCAAACCATAATCATTCACATGAAAACATAGATAGGGTGACACTCAACCCCAAAAAAATGTAGGGCTTATTGCATAGTAGTAAGTTTTGATTTGAATGACGTTTCTAATTGATCGTAGTTATTTCGGCAAAGATTTGTCAAGTTGGGTTCAAATCTATCCTACATCAAAATAAAACCAACAAGACACTCATTTTAGTCTTGAAAAATTTTATTTATTTATGTACCCTTTTTTGTGGTAAAATGTCATTATCTAATTATCCCTCCGTTTGGTTTGTGAATGTGGCAAGAGAAAAGGAAGAGATCAATGATAAATGATATTTTCTCATTTTTTTTATTCAAATAAAATTAAGATATAATTTTCTTTTTCACTAGTCTGTTATCTTTTCCTTTCCTTCCCTTCACTCTATATTCAATTAAAAAATGGAGCATTATTTTTTAATTTAACTTAGTAAGAGATATAATATTAGGGAATTAAATTTTGGTTTTTATTTTCCTTTTATTTCACCAAACACGGCAAAACAAATGCAGTTTAAGGGTGCATGAAAATCTTATGGTCTATCTGTGACTCAAATGTAAATCTTCCCTGCTCATTCTGTTCTATATTTTACTTATCTTGACACATTGCTAATTCTTTTGGCGTAGATCTAGTGGTTGTTAATAGATCGGTAAGAGTATTGTTCCAATAGATAAAACGATAATAATCATCAGCTGCCTCAAATAGAGGAACGAAGGTCATTCTACATATGACTTAACCTATCCTAGTTTTGCCCCCTTGTCCGCTATTTGGCACGCGAAATATAAGAAAAATAAAGATGAGTCACAGCTCCCCAGTGTTGAATCCCTAACCTCTCACAAGCGTAAGCCCTAAAACCTAACAAGTGATCATTGTGCCACCGTGGCACATGTGATAAAATATTAACAAAATAAATATATAATATATGATTAAATAATTAAATTAATTTAACTATTGTAAATAGTCATGTTACCCAAATAAATTAAAGAAGTTGAGTATTTTAACTATTTTAGGAATTCTGGATCCAATGGCGAAGTCCGTTTGACGAGACGAGATCCCAAAAATTAATACGCATAAAATATAAAATTATCGTTTTACCCTTAGGGACGCCCGAACCAAATAGAAGTCCGAGAGGTCTAAATTGACTTTCCTCGGCGTTTCGGACCCAACAACGAGGTCCATATTATCAAACTAAGTACTAAAAAATAAGACACGTAAAAATACAACCTTATTAAATTACGCTTAATAGTCCGATTTAATGAAAACAAGACTTATCCTAGGAAACTAGGATTCATCCAGTCTAAAAATAAGTTAAGAACACCATATAGGTGGTTATGTAAATGAAATGTGAATTAATAAGTTCTTTATAAATTGTTCTTAGGAACTACAAAGGAAAAGGGAAGGCACACTAGTAGCGCCAATCCCGAGTACAAAGGTGAATAATCCTATACTTTGAAGTGGAGACTTAACTCCATGAATTCTGAAGAAGTTTAAATTCAAAATTCTTGAAGTATTTTTAAGTTCAAATTCCATAATTATATGATTCCTGACTCAAGTATTACTGCTTTCATTTTTTGAAAATTCTATTGTGACATGCAAGTTAGCTTGTTTAAATTGCTAACTTTCTGTAAGTTTAAATTCCAGCATCTGTTACGTTAAATTCTGAATTTTATTAAACTCTAAAATTAATGTCTTTTATTTTAGCTATGCTTTAAATATTCTTGAATATTATGATTAAATACTCTAAAACTCATGTCTTATATGTTATATTCCAAGTATTTGAAGACTCTGTTATAAATTCATGAAAGTCATGTTTTTAATGCTCCTAAAAAGCATCTATTGAAGAAGTCATATTTTTAAAGGCTCACAAAAAGCATCTGTTGAAGAAGTCATATTTTTAAAGGCTCATGAAAAGCATCTATTTGAAGAAGTCATATTTCAAATGCTCATGAAAACCACCTATTTGAAGAAGTCGTGTTTTAAATGCTTTTAAAAAGCAACTACTTGGAGGTTATGTTTTAATGATTTTAAATAATATCTATTTATAAAGAAATATTTTTACATGCCTCCTGTTTGCGAACTAGTAATACAAGATAATTGTGCATAAGCACTACGAGTTCGTGAGGCCCTACGGGACTCATATACGAGTAAAATGCCCGGTAGAAGGTTTATCCCCCAAGCATGACATATCTCCACGAGAAGTAAAACTAGAGTCCAGTTCAAAACAGATTCTTCTATTAAAAAATGAAAATATGTTACGGTTGAAAATAGCAGAAGGTTTATCCCCCGTTTTTCTAAACGTAATTACGTGTTTCAATTTCATGAACAAAAGATTCATTTTTCCATAAGTAATGGCAGAAGGTTTTCAAACCCTCATTTACATGAGAAAGGTTTTTAAAGAAATGGCCCAGTTTTTAAAGTAACAAATGGTCATGCCCTCTTATTTACGAGAAAAATGATTTTTCTTCATCCTGTTAAGAAGTAAATGATTTAAACTCTTTTGGTCACAATTGGTCACCTTATATATGTTTACAAGTTTTCTATTTGCATATTGCATGCTTCACTCGAATGTTTTAAATGCTTCGTGTTACATGTTTTGAAGATCCTTATACTCTGTTTACATGAACTGTTTATTTTACTCGAATGCTTTAAAATGCTTCGTGTTACGCGTTTTTAAAGTTTTCTATGTCCTATATTTGAAGAAATACGTGACTAGCCTGAATGCTTCATGCTATCTGTTTTCTTTTTAGAATCATGTATTCGGTATCTGAAGTATACGAGCAATTGGTAGTGAATGTTTTTATAAACTCTCTTATAATTAACCCACTACCAGTTGAAAACCCATGATAAGGTACTAGAATTACTCACGAGCTTTCATAAAGCTCACATGGATTTGTTACTCATGACTCTTTCAGGTGATGAAGATGGTTGGGAGCCTTGTCCGTACTGAGGAAGGGCGTGGGGAGCTCTATACATGACTTAGCAAAAATTTTGGGAATATTAGGACCCATAGTCGGTCAACTTTTGTAGTAATGAAATTCTGGACAATATTATAATTAAGCCACTGTTGCTTCTGGTCCACCCACCGGCCCTCCGGTCGAAGGGTGGTAGTCGTGTTCCCTTAGTCTGCACAGGGTGAGTTTTGAATCGTGACTTATTCATTGGCTAGATTTGGTTGTATTATGTCATGATGGTTCTTTGCTAAACATTAATGCATTTTGGGTAGTGCTGCAGTTGTTAGGGCTTTTTTTTTTTTTTTTTGGTCCTTTTGTTTGGTGCCTCAATTTATACTACTTTTTCCTTAAAATTTGCTATTCTCTTTTGAAGTAGCAAATTTGCTTATGTGGTTTGAAGGTAGCAAATACATTTTTTATTAAAATAATTATGAAACTTAATAAATACACAAGATTCTCATATCTTTATATCAAAAAGTTGTGGAATCACGTATTAATATAACATAAAAAAATATTAAAATTTGTTACAACCATTGGAGTGTCAAATTTTAATGTAAGTAGCAAATTTATATTAAGATAGCAAAGTATGTAGGTAGCAAATTTGTATTAAGACAGCAAAGAATAACTTTACTACATTGTTTTGCTTCATCTCTTGGAGATGGTCTTAGCATCAAATAAGGAATTTTACTTTTGTTAATAAAAAAAAAAATTTTTATGGTTAAAGTTTTGAAAACATGCCGTAGGTATATTTTATAGTGAACCGTCTTACTCTTACATCATGTTTGGCACAGTGAAACGGGCATACCATAAATGTACATTTTGATTTTTTTCATTCTTTATTCTTGTTTGTTATGATTGAGAATGCCTATTTTATGAAATGAACATTCTATTAAAAATCATTCAAAGCATTTCTTTGACTTAGATGAATAATCCTTATTCCATTTTATGTAATTTCTATTTAATTTTTTATTTCATTTCATGAAATGATTGTTTCATTCATACATACTAAACATGGCCTTAGATCTTTTATTTTTGCTTCTTTGAAATATCAAATAAACATGCATAGAAGAAACTTTTACAAAGAAAATTTTACTAAACAAAAAAAAAAAATCATTTGCCATATTGAATAAGGCATAATAAGGATTTACTATGATAATTTAAATGTGGTTAATATTTTGAAAAATCTCGTTCAAACATTACAAGACTAAACATATTATTATTTTGACATCACTTCATTTGAGAGCTTGTAAAGAATAGATGATATCTAGAGCAATATGTCACGGCCCAGAACTCGGCCTATGCGTATTAGGGGTTCGTGATCAGCCACCAAGGCCTTTTTTAATGATCACAATACTTTTCTCATTTCTATTTAATCAAACGCAGCGGAATAAAATTCTTTTTCTATTACAGAAGCGTTAATATACAATTCAACATCAGTCATTCATATATATTCCATAGTGACTACAAAAGTACATGATGTAAATTCTCAAAATCTGTTGACGTCATATTCGATATACATTCCATAATCTCCAAAAGTAACTACATCATTTCTAACAAGATCCTAATACGAAAAGGGATCACAGTTTATTAGCTTTCGGCTATCCTGATTGATCTTGCTAGTTCCTTGCCAATATCGTTACTTGAAATATATTGGATAAAAATTCATATGAGCTCGACAGCTCATTGAGTATTCCATAACATGCCAAGGGTTTCAAAACTACAATGTAGTACATTCTGAAATATCTATACTCATATGGAATTAGAATACGTCATATCAAAGTATAACAGATTAGAAACTAGTAACAAAGTCATTTTCAATAAATCTCAGTTCAATCACAGTCGTATATCAATAATAAATAACATAACACAATCATAATAATGATTCAATAACATAGTTTGATAATGATGATTAGTGTTGTAATTCAAATATGGTTCAAAGTCGTTTTCAATATCAATAGTCATAGTCAAATCAACATCATAGTTCGATCATAGTTCGGTAACATAGTTCGACAATAATTTCATAGTTTGATAATTAAAATCGTAGTTCAATAGTTCTTAGTTCGATGATTCAAAGTTCAATCATAGTTCACATTCGATATTCATAAGAGTTCAAATCATTAAAAATTCCTCTTCTATGGCCAGCAAAGTAGAACTTCGCTAACTGAGATCAATATTCGATAATATCACCAATATACCCTGTAGTGAGAGTTCAATAAGGTCACAATCTATTCAATAATGACCAATTATAGAAGATTCTATGGTCAGCAAATTAGAACCTCGCTGACTGAGATCAATATTCAATAATGTCACTAATATACCCCGTGAGTAGTGTTCGATGGCTAACAAATTAGAACCTCGCTGACTGAGATCAATATTCAATAATGCCACTAATATACCCGTGGGCAGGGTTCAATAAGGTCACAATCTATTCGAGAGTGACCAATCATAGAAGGTTGGTGTATTCAAAACGTCAAAATCATATCCAAAATCAATAACCTCAATAACAAACTTAATTATTCAAATAAGAATTTCATATTTAGTCTTTAGTTAATACAGTTTAGAAATCGGTAATAAAACTTTATAGTGTCATAAGTATCTTACAAAACATTTCCTAAATCAAGGGAAAAATATTGATATCAATGGTTCGTTTAAAACATGCACTAGGCGCAATGTATCTATTATCAAAGGCTATAAGGCAATATATATCGATAAATCATTCAAAACAATAGCAAATGGGACATGTCTATTACCAAGGTCTTAAAAGAGTTCAATATTTATATGTATAACAAAAATTCACCTCAAGTATGACATGGGAATACTCACAAAACATCAGATATCAAAGTCATAAAAGAGTCGATATTTATATTTATAATGAAAATTTACCTCAAGTATGATATGAAAATACTTACAAGACATTAATTATCAAAGTCATAAAAGAGTCGATATTTATATCTACAATAAAAATCTATCTTAACATAGTATGAAAAACTCCCCTGAAGTCCCAAGAGCTTAATTCAAAAATCTTTCCCTTAAACCGAGGTCCCTTTAAAGCATCTTGTTGGGGTGAAGAGGATAAAACTGTTGTAAAAAGCTCAATACTGTTTCGCGCCCCATTAAATGCTTCCTTTGTTTGTTCAGCTGAAAAGGTTTGCACAGGAATATCACGATGAATTTGTTGGGCAAGACCAGCAATTGATTCTGAAGCTGGGACTGAAGGGGGAGGAGTAAATATAGGAGCCAAACTCTCATCGTCGCGACCAGGGAAGCGTATACCCCTTGATTTCAAACTCTTGTACGTCTGTTCATAAACAGGCAAATAACGGAGCTCATTAGATGATTCTCCCGATGCTTCAATCAACATCAAAGCCTTATTCCGATTATTAACAACAGTCAGAGGATCATCAATCAACTTCACCATCTCATCCAGCACCCTCTCTGCTGCAACCTCTGAGAATGCCTTCTCGCAATTCTTAACAACAGTTTCAAGCAACACCAAAGCCAAGTACTGAATTCTAGGGCTCTTCAACATGATCCGCTTCTTTATTCCGCGGATCAATTCAACGCTATTGATCTTCTCTTGGTTGATCAAGTCGCAAAGATCGAGATTGGTGGCCCAATCGGGTTCATCTAAAGTTTCAGCCGTCGCATCCTCCGCAAGCTTATCAGCCTGATTCTGGGCTTGAAAGAGCTCCACTGTCTAACAGAATATGAACACACTCTGGCTGCCTTTGCCGGGCTGTTAAATGCAGTGGGGTTGCTCCATTTCCATCTCTTATGTTCACAAATCTTGCAAATCCCCAGGAAGCAGCAACAGGGGTGGAATGAGCAGCAGAGAGAATAATTTGCAGGCAATCAGAATGGCCATAGTAAGCAGCATAATGCAAGCAGGTTCTTCCATGTAGGGAATCAAACATCAAAATATTTGCTCCTGCTTGAATGAGCCTTTCCACGCAGGAAATCTTTCCATGCATTGTAGCTAACATTAATAGGGTCTGCTTGTGGCGATTCAAGATATCTGGATTACAGAGCGATCCAAAAGCATAGAAAGAACCTGGATCTGACCATAAGTAGCAGCTACATGCAATGCACAGAGCCTAACATGAACAGTGAGTGGTCTGTTCTAATACACTTGGGTCTTTCTCTATCATTGCTTCAACTATTTCAAACTCCCCATTTTGGACTGCTCTGAACAGTCCATGTCCATAGCTTTCTCTGCAACTGAGCCCCTGACCCATTTCCTCTTATCCGCCCACTGCATTAGGAGAGGTGGCCCGATCGTCTCTCTCTACCTCGCTTTCTCTCTCTAGTTCCTCTCTCAACCCGAGCACACACTTAACACAATCTGATTTTTCTGAATTTCAATTGCACCACGCAACTCATATATATATATATATATATCATATATTTATATATTGATTTGGTTGCATGAAATTTTATTGGTTAGTTGGGAAGTGGGGACTTAATTTTATATATATATGTTAGAGCATATTGCAATAATAAGTGGGCAGCTCAAGTAGTAATTTTTTGAGATGGGTCAAGAGTTCAAAATTTATTGACCTCAATTGGCTTAATTTTTCTATTTTATTTTATTTATATATATATATTTTTTTTTTCAGTTTAATTTTTCGTAACGTTTTATTTTGATTCGCAAAATTTTTAATACCAAATTAATGATTCAATTTTTTGGTAAACGGCTCGGGACATTATACAATATGTCCCCGTCGAGCATTAACTCACTCCCTGAGCTTTTCACAAAGCCTCCAAATTGTCTTAAGTTTTAAGTCCCTTAGAAAATATACAGGGGTTTGCTCCCTCGAGTAATTGCTTGTAAGTTACAAAGTTTGTGTTTCACTTCATGTTCATCTTAACTTCAAGGTGTATATTAAGTTCTTTTAAGATTTTTGTTTTTAGTATTAGTTCATTTATTTTATTTTAAATAACAATAAAAAAAATCAAAAAATATTTTCCTTGTTCTGATTTCCTGTATTGTTTTGATATCCCAAGAAATTGAGTTTGATTAATTAAAAGTATTGGAGACAAATTTTTTTTTTTGGTTTGAAACAGCAAAAAAATGTTTTATTGATGAACAAAGAGTACATACATGAACATCAATAAGGTTATTGTACTTTGACATGACTAATTCACATGTACTGTTCAATACTTGCAATTAGAGCTCCAGAAATCAAGAATTTCAGCTGCTTGTGTTCTCATGGTGGGTTGTATGTTATTTTTGTTTTTATGCAATTGCTAGAACTATCACAGCAACAATTTCAAAGTTGTCACACAGACGGGGAGAGGGCTTGGAAACTGCCTACCCACTTAGAGGCTATTTCGATTTCAAATCTCCTTGTGATAGGCGTTTCAGTAACCAAGGAAGATCCAGTTACCATTTGAGATGATCCCGAACCAAAACCGCTGCCATTCAATGCCATAGGAGCGACTATAGCTGGACTAGACCCTGCAGACAAATAATGGAATGGATTCAAGGGTGCAGGAATCTCTACTTCTCCTTCCAACATCTTCACCACAACACTCATCAATGGCCTTGATTCAGGTCTATACTGAACACACCATAGAGCAACTTTAACCATCTTCTCTGCCTTCTCTTTATCCTCCTCCTCAATAGCACAGACTATCATCAGGTCCCTCGATTCTCCCGTCTCAAACTTATTCCACACCCATCTCGGGAACCACTGCTGGCTCTCAGGAAGATTAAAATCAAGGTTCTTTCTCCTACCTACGATTTCAAATAGAAGCATTCCAAAGCTATAAACATCACACTTGCGGCTTTTTGGTAAGGGCATCCATAGTTCAGGTGCAGCATAACCAAGAGTCCCTCTTCGCCCAGTCATGCTTATATGTGTGTTGTCCCTATTGTAAAGCTTGGCCAAACCAAAATCAGCTACTTTAGGACAGAATTGAGCATCCAACAGGATATTTCCTGGTTTTATATCGTAATGAATTATTCGCTGCCGGCACTCTTCATGCAAGTAAGCAATTCCTCTGGCTGTCCCAACTGCAATTTCATAGAGTTTTTCAAATCCTAAGATCTTGTTTTCGCGGAATAAGTACTTGTCAAGCGAACCATTTTCCATGTACTCATAAACCAGAGCTCTCAAACACTTATCAAAGCAAAAGCCATAGAGCCGAACCAGATTAAAGTGGTGAATTCTTCCAATGGTACTCACTTCTGCCATGAATTGTTCCTCAATTCTCTTATCAGAAGTCCCATTTAGAACTTTCACTGCCACCGTTGTTCCATTACTAAAATCCCCCTTATAGACTGATCCAAAACCACCTGAACCTAGCAAGTTGCGGAAGTTATTGGTTGCAATCTTAAGCTGCTGAGAGGTAAATCTGATGGGCTTTTCTCTTTCCATGTCATCAAGGAATTTGACCATGGTGAGTGTCAGAAGTGGCGTGTCTGGCGAGTCTGGACTCGCAGTGTTACTACTTCTTCGACCTCTTCTCCGGCACACTACCACTACAAGAACGATTTTTACAATGAAAAGTACTGCATGATTAAGAAAACGAAATCAAAAACACATAGGCGTAACATTTTCAGTAAAAACTGATTAATAGATGAAGAAAGAAACCAAGAAAGGAAACAGCAGAGGGAAATCTTACTGACGCTCGTAATGATAAAAGATGCTTTAAAAACCAGTTTATATGTTTCCTCTGAACTTGACATTACTGGGTATCTGAAACAGAAGAGAACCAAAAGCACTCAAAAGCTCAAAATCCTGCAAGATAAAAAAAAAATGTCAGGAATCTAGAGGCAATCAATAAACCGAGTTAAATTTCAACAGAAACAGAACATCACATCTTTTTTATTAATGAAGCTTTATCTGCATATATAGCAGAATGATGTTTCCATGCATTGACGGCTGAATGTCTGGATATTTCAATTAAATTAATACCTTGAAAATGATTAAAACTGCGTGAGCTGTGGAAAAGATAATTGGATAAAAATGACAAAGCTAGGCCGGCTGAGAAAAGCTTGGGCATTGTAAACTACTATGTGTGAAGATGAGAATTAACTCATTCTGCCTTCAAATTTCAATGAGATGAAAACGACAGCCTCGGAAATTACGGTCCATCTGCACATCTCTTCCTTACGTGTGTATTGATATATTAATATATAAAATTTATATTTCTAATAAACTTATAAATTGAGTAAAAAAAAAGGGAAAGTTGATAAAATTCTGGCTGCAAAGACTTGTAAATTGTAACGCCGCGTAACAAAATATATTAATATATAAAATTTATATTTGTAATAAGCTTATAAATTGAGTAATAGAAGGGAAAGTTGATTCAAATTTTTGCTGCAAAGACTTGTAAATTGTAACGCCGTTGAAACAAAACCTTGGACAGCTTGTGATATAAAACGAGTTTCGACTTTTCAGACCTTTTTGGATAAATGGGCTCCACCAAAATCAATTTGCTATTTGTGAGTTGGTTTAGAAAATGTGCTGGTCAAGAAGCGCCACGACCCACTGTACCTAAAGAGTAATGTTTTAGGACCAACTC
This sequence comes from Nyssa sinensis, assembly GCA_008638375.1. NCBI lineage: Eukaryota > Viridiplantae > Streptophyta > Magnoliopsida > Cornales > Nyssaceae > Nyssa > Nyssa sinensis. The sequence goes on from CM018040.1 coordinate 17,868,215, forward strand.
ATTTAGAGTCAGTAGTCTAATGTAGCGTGATTTAATTAATTATGAATTTTTATATTCTTTTTATTTTGTTACATTTTCATAATAAAAAATTAAATTAATTTGAATGTTTGGTTGAAAGAGAGTAAATCGGATGATCTCAATGATCATGAGAATACATTAAATTTTGTGCACCTAATTATGTGTTATTACACAAGTCCCGTTTGAATGATCAGATAAAAAGATCGAATCATATAAGATATAAAATTTTATGAGATATGTGTTTAGATAGTGATTCAGGTATGATTTTTTGAAATATGTTTCAGAATTTTGTAATTAATTTTTTAAAATCTGTAAAAATACATTTGGATATAGAATTCTGAATTAGTGTTTGAATTAGTGTTTGAATTAAAAACTCTCAAAATACATTTTGGATATGCATTGTAGTGTTTTCCTCCAACTCAAACTATGAACTAAAATAAATAATAGACTTTTTATACTTTTAAAAAAAAATATTCAAATATACCTTTTTTAGTTTTTTTTTTTTCCTTTCTCCACAATCTAAATTTTTTCATAATTTTTCTTTATTTTAACTTCAATTTGACCTCTTGAGGAACTTTTATTGATCTTTTGAGTTTTTTTTTTATATATAATTTAAAAACTTTTAAATGTCTTTTTTTCTTTGATTGAGATTTTTGTCTAATAAATAAATTTTTTTATATCAATAAATTTAGTATACTTATCAAAAATATTACTAATTAATATTAAATTTTTATAATTTTAAATTTTAAATTTATGATAACAAAAAAAAATCCTTCCCTCAAAAATAAATTTCTGTCTCTGTCTCTATTAAACTTGGCAACTTAAGATAAAAGAGACAAAATTTCGTTCTCATCTCCTAACATATAGACAAATATTACATGCATCAATGATGATTAAGGGATGTTGACTAACATGCCTTGCAGACACGTCATTATCATCTGATTATTATCTATGAAGTATTTTGTGATCGCATGCTTATGATTCTTACGATTTAAGGTCAACTGTTCGCACATCCATGGTGGCTTGTTGGTCATTTACTGTCATAAAACAGAGTATATTTTTAATTAAGGAAAATGCAAAGTTGGTGATATTGTTCTTCGATTTGTTTCTGTGGCTGCTAAGACTATCACAAATAGCAATTTAAAAAAGTTGCCTGTGGAGAGAGAGAGAAAGAGTGTGTGTGTGGTATTCTTTAAAATACTGTTGTTGCACTTTTTGATCCATCAAGGCTTTGCTCTTCATTGGTATGGGGCCTGAGATAAAATGTAATTAGAATGCCACCGGGGAAGGTTCTAGCGGTAGCCCCTCCGATGATTAAGTTAGATAGATTGTAAAATAAGACTTCAAGTAACAATTCAAGAAGTAATTCTCCCTTTTCCACGTACGTCAAGGGTTTGTAATTATAGGTTGATTATCTGTCAAAGTGGGTCAGAGTTTGTGCTGCCAAGGCATGGGTTTACTGCTACCTGACGGTGGTAATCATGGTACTGTCACCACCTGCTTTACTGTCTCCACCTGCTTCCCTATTTTTCCAGCGCTACATGCTTCCCTGTTTTTCCAGCGCTACCTACTTCATTGACTATTGCACCGTCGCCGTCTGTTCCGTCGCTCCGAGGTTAGTATTGCAAGATGTTGACGACAATGTGCTCGATGGTCCGATGTGTTGATAGAGATCTCGGTGCCCCATCCTGCATATACGATGTTGGTATATCTCATTACTTAAGGACCTGCATACAACAAAGCTAGACACATGTCAGATTTCGATTAGTTAGCATATTTTTGGCGTATCAGCTACTCCCCCCCCCCCCGGAAACCCGAGTTCTAAGAATGCGTACGAAACTTGGGCTAGGGTTTTGAAGAGCTACGGGCACCATAATTAATGTATTTGCCTTTTGAGGGGACAAGAGCCGTGCTAGCATAAATGCCACGCGCATTGTCGTTTCAATAGTCGAGGCCATTATTATTCAGTCATCATTCGACCTTCGAGACATTAAATAATGCATCTGCCGCCTCTTTTAAATAGGGGGAGTGGCCATTCGTTTTCTATTTAGAACTTTCGAGCATTTTCAGGGCAATAGTGAGCGGTTTCTCTACAATTTCAAGCGTCCTAGTGCGATTTTCGGCAACCATCTACCAACTGTCATTATCGGATCCTTCTTACTCCGGTGAGTCAGTGATTTCTCTTCTTCCTTTGTTTCATAAATTATTTTCTTCTTCTATTATCTTTCCATTTTCCACCATGTCAAATTCTGCTTCTCACTCTGACAGTAGAGAACTTAGGGAAAGTATAGACGTAGAAGTGGGTAGCAATAACACTTCTTCTTCTTCCCATTCTTTTTCTTCTCTTTCTTCTTCTGAGTCTGACCGAGGATTCGGAGGTAGGGAGGCCGGTACATCCGGTCGATCCCAAAGAGAAGAGGGAGAGAGTGCCGTCACCAAGAGGGTACTAAAATCCATTAAAAAATAGTATATGTTCCCAGAGAACATCTCTTGTAGGGTTCCCAAACCGTCGGATCGTCCCTCTAACATCGAGTCAGGAGAGATCTGTGCCATTCGAGATAGGTGTTAGATTTCCTTTTCATCCTCTCTTGGTTGAATTCTTCACTTGGTTTAATGTCTGTCATGCCTAGCTGAATATAAACAGCTGGAGGAAACTTATTGCTTTTCTAGTGCTGGGTCATACGAACGAGGTCCAGGTAGATTTGGACCTCATTAGGAGCAATATGGATATGAGGTACCTCAGTTCGGAGAGGCTTTATTATATGACTTTCGACAAACGGTTTAGGCCCCTGACCTCTATACCTACTTCTAACAAGACTTGAAAGAAGTGGTACTTCTTCATTGGAGGAGGCTGGGAACACGAAGATTACGAGAATCGGTTGAGTATTTTTTCTCGGCATACCGGTGTTAAGGGTGAGGCTTCAGATCTGCAGTTGATAATCCTTATTTATTCTTTTTTCTTTCTGATCTATTCATCATTCTTTTTCCGTTTTACAGATAAAAGGAAGTGGAAGAGGTCGGCCTTTACTCCAGAACTTCAAGAGAGATACGGAAGACTCCTTCAACCCCCTTGATAGACCTCACGATAGGATTCTATCTCCTTAAAGTCTGATGGAGGCCAACCTAGTAAAGAACAACGCTGAGGTTATGAAAAAGACAATAATATCCAGCTTTGCCCCTGGTGGAAGGAAGAAAGTCGGGGGCCCCTCATCCTCCACAGTAGCTCCTCCACCTCAGAAGAAGAGGAGGGCAGAAGCCGAGGCGTCTCAAGCTGCCCAGGCTTCTGAAGTGGAACATTCAGAACCGGCCACTGCGCCTCCCCTTGCGGTTGTGCCTCCATCCGCAGCTCAGGATACCATCCCACCTCCTTTTCAGAGGCCGACCAAGCCGCTCAAGGTTCGGGCAGGCCGGACGTTGCCGCCCCCGTTTTTGCCAGTGCGTCCTCAGGAGCCGACATCATAAGAAATGTTTTCAAGGTATCTTGGTTGGCTTCCTTCCAAGGTATGTCTCGGAGGCAGATGGCCATTGATCTTATTGTGGGGCACGCGAGGGTAAGCATTTTTACACAGAGGTTTTCGTCATTGTTTACTTGTGTAATATTTTTACTAACTCTTTTACTATTTGCAGACAGCTCAAGCGGTAGCCGCCATTCTGGATAGCCTTGAAGATACCGAGAGGGTAAACCTTCTACGCGCCGAGCTAGATGCAGCCCATGCTGAGCTCGCTACTTCCGGTACCGAGCAAGCTGTTTCCCTTCCCGAGCTTACTGCCACTTGTGCCGAGCTCCCCGCCTCCCGATCTGAAGTTGGCTCCTTAAAGGAGATGTGCGGGATTCTTGATGGGAAACTCAAGCATGCGGTGGCTACTCTGGAATCAATGAACACCCAGAGGAGTTAGCATATCCGATGGTTGGAGGCCTTGAGGAAACAACTTAAGGAGGCCGAAGTAGCGGTAGCCCGGAAGGTAGAGAAGGCCAAAGTAGAGACGGAGAAGGGGGTGATGGAAAAAGTAAAAAAGATGGGGCATGAAGTTTATGGATGCCGGGTATTACAATTTCAAGCAATGGATCCAGAAGCTCTACCCGAATTTGGACATCTCCGGAGTCGACGATGTAGAGATTGAAGACTCTAATCCGACTTCTCCTAGTCCCCCTCCAACTCATCCAGTTGAGAACATAGTGGTGGAGGATGCGGTCCCCCCTGCTGTTGTTCCCCCCGTCAACATAAATTAGCTAGTTGTTGTTGTCATTTTTATTTTTTTTTTGTAACCTTCAGCCCTTTCGGGCTTTCGTTAATGAAAAGTGAATACTCTTTTATCTCTTGTTTTTCTATGAAAGACTTTGGTTTTTTGTGGACCTTGAATACCTGTACTTTAATAACGCATGTAACCGTGATCCAAACATGAATGAGTTACCCCTCGAGGGGGGGCATACAAGAATGAAGCACTCGTCAAGTAATAAGTAACTGAATAATACTTCAGACCTGATAACGATTCAAATTTTAAAAGAACTCCATTGTTTGAATCTAGAGGTGAAATACTCGTAACAAAACAAGTTAGTGTAATAAATATTCTGACATGATAACTGACGAGGCTTTAGATTTAAGAAAGAAATCATTTGGATCTAGAAGCGAAATATCTGCACTAATGCCAGGCAGTGCATAAACGGACCAAGTCTAGAGACTTGTGTGTTGAATTGAGATCATGCCTATAATGCTTTCGCTCGTAGGGGCCCCTTTCAAATGGACCAGGTCTGGAGACCTGTGCATTGAATTGAGACCATGCCTACAGCATTTTTGCTCGTAGGGGCCTTTTTAAATGGACCAGGTCTGGGGACCTATGCATTGGATTGAGACCATGCCTACAACATTCTTGCTCATAGGGGCATTTTTAAATGGACCAGGTCTAAGGACCTGTGCATTGGATTGAGACCATGCCTACAGCATTCTTGCTCATAGGGGCCTTTTTAAATGGACCAGGTTTGAGGACCTATGCATTGAATTGAGACCATGCCTACAGTATTCTTGCTCGTAGGGGCCTTTTTAAATGGACCAGGTCTGGGGACCTGTGCATTAAATTGAGACCATGTTTACAACATTATTGCTCGTAGGGGCCTTTTTAAATGAACCAGGTCTGAGGACCTGTGCATTGAATTGAGACCATGCCTACAACATTCTTGTTGGTAGGGGCCTTTTTAAATGGACTAGGTTTAAGGACCTGTGCATTAAATTGAGACCATGCCTACAGCATTCTTGCTCGTAGGGGCCTTTTTAAATGGACTAGGTCTGAGGACCTGTGCATTAAATTGAGACCATGCCTACAGCATTCTTGCTCGTAGGGGCCTTTTTAAATGGACCAGGTCTGAGGACCTGTGCATTGAGGAAACATTTTGACAACGGGGAGAAGCTTTATTGATAATACTTTCTCAAGTGCTCAATATTCCAAGGCCTAGGTGGTGGTTTTCCTGACATATCTTCCAACCAATAGGTCATAGGCCTGAAAATTTTAACAACTCTATAGGGCCCCTCCCAATTCGGGGATAGCTTTCCCATGGTGGGATCCTTGGTATTAGGGAAAACCCTCCTCAAAACCAGGTCGCCAAGCTGCAAGGCTACGGGTTTCACCTTCTGATTGAAGCCTTTGGCCACCCTTCGTCGATATTCCTTAGCTCTGATCCCAACTTGCTCTCTTTTCTCCTCTAGCAGGTCGAGATTCTCTACCAATTGGAGATCATTGGCCTCTTGGTTGAAGGCTTCCGTCCTTAGTGTTGGCATACCGATCTCTATAAGAATGACCACCTCAGTATCGTATGCAAGTGAAAACGGTGTTTCGGCAGTTGCCGTTCTCCTTGTGGTTCGGTAAGCCCATAGTACTCTAAGAAGCTCCTAGACCCACCTTCCTTTGACCTGCTCCAATCTCTTTTTGATGGCATTGAGGATTGTCCAATTGGTGATCTCGGCTTGCCCATTTGCTTGGGGGTGCCTTAACGAGGAGAAATGGTGGCTAATGTGTAGGTCGGTACAGAACTTTTCGAATACTTTCTCGGCGAATTGAGTGTCGTTGTCCAAGATGATGACACGAGGTTCACCAAACTTGCAGACAATATTTTTCCATGTAAAATTTTTTACCTCTGCCTCAGTAATGAGAGTTAGGGGTTCCGCCTCTGCCCGTTTGAAAAAATAATTGATGGCAACTAGAAGATATCTTCTGTTCTAGGGGGCCTTTAGCAATGGTCCCACAATGTCTATCCTCCATTGGGCAAAAGGCTATGAACTTGTAATGGGGGTGAGCTCCTGGTGCGGTCGATGTTGGTACGAGGCGAAGCGTTGACACTTGTTGCACTTCCTCACGTATTCTTTGGCGTACCTGAGCATACCGGGCCAGTAATATCCCTGAGTTAGAGCTCGATGGGAGATGGTCCTACCGCCATTGTGATTCCCACATATCTCTTCATGGATTTCAGCTAGGACATATCTGGATTCTCCTAGGGATAGGCATCTCAAGAGTGGCTGGGTATAGGACCTGTGGTAGAGTTTTTGGTTTAGAATAAGGTACCGTGTTGCTTTGATCCGTATACTCCGAGCTTGGTTCTTCTTCTCGGGTAGTTCCCTTTCTTGCAAGTATCGAAAGATAGGAGTCTTCTAGTCCTTAGACTGTTCCACAGAGTAGATGGGCTAGACCTCCTAGATGCTTGGCCCAGCTCGGCAAGAAATGCTAACTTCCGAATCACCATTAGGTTTCAAGTGAGAGGCCATGTTTGCTAGGGCATCGGCTTGGGCATTCTGACTTCTTTCAATTTTATGGATACTGAAATTGGAAAATGACTTCTTTAGGGAGCTCACCAATTTTGCATACTTGATCATTCGGTCATCTTTGGCTATAAATTCGCCCAGGACCTGACCCACTACTAGTTGTGAATCAGAGAACACTTCGAGGTTGCAAGCCTCACATTATAGGGTCAGCCTCATCCCGAGGATCAGTGCTTTGTATTCAGTTTTGTTGTTAGAAGCTCTGAATCTCAGGGCGATGACCTTCTCTATTGTGACTCCATTCAGATATCAGAGTACAATACCGACTCCAGAACCTTTGTCAGTGGAGGAGCCATCGACATGGAGCTGCCACGCTGTTGAACCTATGTTTGCTCTGAGGTCTCCCTCTAGAGCTGGAGTGAATTCTGCAACAAAGTCAGCCAAAGCTTGGGCTTTAATGGCAGTCTTGGGTATATATGATATATCAAATTCCTTCAACTCCACAGACCACTTTATCAGGCGTCCCAAGGTGTCAGGTTTGTGCAAATTTGCTTTCAGGCAGTAACATGTTAGGACCACAATTAAGTGAGCTTGGAAATAAGGCCGAAGTTTTCGAGCGGAAACAATCAAGGAGAATGCCAAATTTTTCACCTCGGAATATCATTTTTCAGAGCTGAGGAGTGCCTTGCTGACATAGAATATAGGCTTCTGACATCCCTTTTCTTCTCGGATAAGCGCAGAGCTTACTGCGTTCTCTGATACTACAGGGTATAAGAAGAGCTTCTCCCCCTACACCGGCTTGGATAAGAGCTCTAGGGATACCATATATTGCTTTAGTTCTTGAAAGGCTTTGTCACAGTCAGGGGTCCATTCAAGGGTCTTATTCCCCCTCAGAGCTTTGAAGAACGGGAGGCAACGACTGGTAAACCTGGAGATGAATCTGCTCAGGGTTGCGATTCTTTTGTTTAGTGCCTGGATATCCTTTTCGAACCTCGGTGGCTCCAATTTTGTCAAAGTTTTAATCTGTAAAGGGTCTGCCTCTATGCCTCTTCGTGAGATCAGGAAACCGAGAAACTTGCCCCTGCTGACCCCAAAGGTGCATTTTGAAGGATTCAACTTCATTTTTGTGCTTCTTTAGTATGTCGAAGGTCTGCCTCAAATGCTGAACGTGCTCGCTCTTCTTCTGGCTCTTGACCAACATAACATCTATGTAAACCTCCATGGTGCTACCGATTAGAGGGTTGAACATTCTATTCACCAATCGCTGGTACGTGGCTCTGGTGTTTTTTAATCCAAAGGGCATCACCCTATAACAGTAAAGACCTCATTCTGAGATGAAGGATGTCTTCTCCTGGTATGGGGGTTGTATCTGGATCTGATTGTATCCAGAGTACGCATCCATGAAGCTCATCAGCTCATGACCTGCAGTAGCATCAACCAATTGATCGATTCTTGGCAGTGGGAAACTGTCTTTGGGGTATGCCTTGTTGAGGTCGGTATAGTCGACGCAGACCCGTCATTTACCATTCTTCTTTTTGACGAGGACGGTGTTGGCAAGACACTTCGGGTAAAACACTTCCCAGATCATCTTGGCATCCAGCAACCTCTGGACCTCCTCATTGATTATCCTGTGCCTTTTTTAGGCGAAGCTCTTTCGCTTCTGTCTAATCGGGGGATGGCCCGGGTCGGTCATCAATTTGTGGCAAATAAGAGAGAGGTATATTCCCTCCATGTCTTTGGTTTTTCAGGCAAAGACCGATAAATTATCGTTTAAGAACTCGATCATCTCCTCCTATTCTGACTGGGACAGGTCTGCACCGAGCTGTAAATAACGTTCCTCTTCTTCGAAGCTTACCAATACTTTGATGGGTTCTTGGATCGGCTTTGCCATGCTATCTCTCCCTCTAGGGCTCAGTGGTTCATCAATTTCGGTGGGGCATTCCGCACTTTTTCCCGAATTAAAGGGCTCCCGAGGTGTCTGTAACTACTATTTTGGGGTCTTCCCTTTCAATGCCACGACGTGGCACTCCCAAGATGTTGATTAGGAACCTCTGATGGTGCATATCTTTTCGTTGTGAACGTATTTCAAGAACTGATGAAGGGTGGAAGTGACTGCCCTCATCTGATGGAGCCACGGCCTTCCAATAATGATGTTCTATGGAGATCGGGAGTCTATGACCATATACTCAGAGATAAGGGTCTTCTGGTCATCCCTTTTTCCCACAGTGTTAGGTAAATCGATTCCTCCCATTAGCGAGCTCAAATTGCCGTCAAAACCTACCATTACTACAATGGTGGCCTTTAGGTCAGTGGCGCTGAGCTTCATCTATCTGAAAGGCTTGTAAAATAAGATGTTGGTGGAGCACCCCGTGTCCACCAACACTCTTCTGATGTCAAAATTCGTCATCTTGAGCGAAATGATGAGGGCATCACTATGAGGACAGTGCACGCCAACGAGGTCCAGTTCTGAAAACTGGATACTTGGTAGGGGCTTTAGCCTCTTTTCAATTGTTGAGATCTGAAGAAGGTCGAGTTTCACCTTTGCTTCCCGAACATATCGTTTCTTCGCTCGATTGGACATTTTGGCCAGTGAGTTATCGGCTTGGAGGACAAGGATGACCTGATTATTCTGGCGGGGTTGCTCATTCCGAGCTTCCGCCTGTTCAGGCCCTTGGCCCTGTCTCTGCAGTTGGGGCCTCTAGTCTTGCCTATGTTGTTGGGGCCTCTAATTTCGGGGATTCTGCCCCCCATCGCACTAAACAAACTCCCTCAGACGTCCCCTTCGAATCAGTTGTTCAATTTCTTGTTGGAGGTTCCTGCACGTCTCGGTGGTATGTATGTGATCCTTGTGGAAATCACAATACTTACTCTGATCTCGGGAGTCTAGATGGCTGTGTAGAGGCTCTGGACGCCTCAGATTCTCACTTGTCCTGACTTGATGGTAGACGTGAGTAAGGGAGGCATTTAGTGGCGTGAATGTATCGCGACTTCTAGTATTGAAGTTGCTCCGAGTTCTGGGTGTCGTCCTCCTATCTGGGCTCCTTGCTCTTTTCTGGGAACTGTTCGAGGTCCGCTTCTGGATGTTGTCCGCCTTTTAAGCTTGCTCTTTAGCTTTACGAAAGGAGGCCCTTGTATCTTCCAAGTTTATATACTTTCGGGCTCTCTCCATGAGCGAAGCCATGTCGGTAGAAGGATTCTTTGTTAGGAAATTGTGGAATTGCCTGAAACCTAGCCCTGCGTGCAGGGCTGCGGCCAAGAAGCTCTGAGTACAGTCCGTGACCTCAGTGAGCTCGGCATTGAACCAGGCGATGTATTCCCGAAGTGATTCCTCCTTTTGTTATTTTATTGAAAGGAGAAATTTCGGCCCTTTTCTGAGTCTCCTAGTGGTCAAAAATCTATCGAGGAATCTTCTACTGAGCTCATAGAAGTTCGGAACTGATTCCTAAGAGAGACTATAGAACCACCTCAGAGTTGCGCCTTTGAGGCTCGTCACGAAAATGCGGCATAGGAACGCGTCGATGGCCCCATGTAAACCCATGGTGTGCTGATAGTGGGAGATATGGTCTCTTGGGTCCTCTATCCCATCATAAGGCGTGAACTTCGAAACAATGAACTTTCGAGGACGCTCCTCTGCTAGTATGGTTGGCGTGAATGGAGTGGTGAATTTGCTGAGCAGCCTTGCTATTTCATCCTACTAGGGGGGTAGAAGTTACCCTCCCTGGCTGGGGCCACTGGTTCAACTGAGTCTGCCACTTCTTTCGCCCTTGAAGGTACTCTGGATAGGGCTGAATAAAGTTGTCCCGGCACGATAACCTCGCGTCCCATGTGCAGGGGATGCTCCTGGCCGGGAACGCCGTGATTCGATTGCCTCTGAAGTGGGACTGATGCTTGTTGCGGCTGAGAAACTGGTCGTGCATGGTCGGCCCTTGAGTTTGCAGGGCTTAGGATCTTTATTCTACCTTGGTAATGAATGGTTGGATGAAGATTTGGCATCCTTGCACCACGGTCATTCGACGGGTGGGGATCATCGCTCGTATGACCGTCGGCTTGGGGGCATGATGGATGGGTAATGGGGTCCTTACCTTCCCGATGCCCTCCGTCTGGGGTCGAAAGGAGCTGTGTTCCTCCATCAGGGATACATGAAGGGGGTAGTTAGGGTGATTTGACAAATTCTAGGTTAAAGAAGCCAGAACCTAAGAGATGGCCAAGAGTTGTTCTTACATCTAGTCAAGCTGTCGTTGTACAGGATTGGGAGTTTCCCCCTCCTCTTGTCCAATCAGAGGTTGGCTTCGAGAAACTTGTCTTGGACTGAGGTTCGAAGCCATGACGGAGTTGATTCGGAGATAACGGAATTAGCAAGAACGATTGTCATTCCTACAGACGTCACCAAGCTGTTGTTGCACTTTTTGATCCGTCAAGGCTCTGCTCTCCGTTGGTATGAGGCTTGAGATGAAATGCAATTAGAATGCCACTAGGGAAGGCTCCAGCGGTAGCCCCTCCGATGATTAAGTTAGATAGATTGTAAAATAAGACTTCAAGTAATAATTCAAGAAGTAATTCTCCATTTTCCACGTACCTCAAGGGTTTGTAATTATAGGTTGATTATCTACCAAAGTGGGTCGGAGTTGGTGCTGCCAAGGCATGGGTTTACTGCTACCTGACAATGGTTATCATGGTACTGTCACCACCTGCCTTATTGTTTCCGCCTGCTTCTCTATTTTTTCAGCGCTACCTGCTTCATTGACTATTACACGTCGCCGTCTGTCCCGTCGCTCCGAAGTCGGTAGGGCAAGATGTTGACAACGATGTGCTTAGTAGTCCGATGTGTTGATAGAGATCTCGATACCCCAGCCTGCATATACGATGTCAGTATATCTCATTACTTTAGGACCTGCATACAGCAAAGCTAGACACGTGTCAGATTCCGATTAATTAGCATATTTTTGGCGTATCAAATGCCTAACAATTTACAGGCTATTTCGATTTCATATTGCCATTCTTGGAGCAGGAAAGAAATCCCCATGGCTGTCCCAACAGCAATCTCATGATTATTTGAATGATGCATGATGCAGGTTTCAGAAATGTTAACTAAAAGACACCTGGGTACCGGGATGCAAGAATTTACTACTGCCCAAGTTTGTGCTTAACAATGGGTCATAAATTTAAAATTTTAATATTAATTGATTATATTTTTTTATTAAGTGACTAAATTCATGTTAAAAACAAACTTACAAATTAGACAAAGTATAATCAACGAAAGAAACCCTGAAAAATAAATAAAAACTTTAGGTTATATAAAATAATTGAATCCGTTAGATTGTATTTCATTTACTTTTTTTATTTCATTTTCTGCTCACGCCTCGGGTTCGTGGAAATTCGGGGCGTGACACTCCAAACAACGAAAGTGGTGTTGTCTAATTACATTATTGACTTCCTATGATCACTACTAAAACAACCAATAGAAAAGAAAATATCAAGGTACTAGATACCTTTACTTGACACATGATGCGCCATACGACGCCAATAGAAGTTGGAAAACCACGAACGATAATGTAATATACGTCGACTAGACGTGGAACTAGTCATAATATGAATGATAGTGGGAAATAGTCAAGTAACTAAAAAGCTGACTCAGAGTGAGTAATAAAAGTATAATAGACCTATAACCACAGGCCCTTACATCTCAAAATATGCCCCAAGGGCCAAAAATCCTTCTAAGTTCATGTCTCCTCTGCTCTGTAAGACTTTTTCAAGTCTCAAGTGCCGAGAGCGTCATCTGTAATGTGATATCCCACGAATGGGTAAGCTCAACTGCTGGTATGACACAATGCTAATGCAAGGAACAAAATTAAGCCGTGCAAGTGTACAGTTATATCTACATGTCATCCAATTCATGCATACCATGCACTGACAAGATTCATAACGCATTCATACAAACTCTACACCACATCCATGGATTCCTTAATGCGATGTTATGAAAATATGCGTGACACACCCATGCAACTTGATGAGTGTGCAAAAGTGCACTCTAAAATACCCTATTATTATATTAAATTGCTAGAATGTGAATAGGAATGCTGGATATAATTGATATTATTTTATTTAATTTCTATTTACAATAAGATTGGTTTGAGTATTATTTTATAAGATTTTAAAATTTTAAATATTGTAATATTTGCTGGCAAGAGATAATTCGTAATTGTGAGTTACACTTAATATTTTTGGAGCTTCATTATTCAGATTATTTATTTAAATTTATTTTGATGATAGTCCATCGACAAAGAGAATTGAAAAATGGAAAAAAAGCAAGCCAAGCTTGCGTGGTGTGCGGCGCCAGTGGGATTTGCAAGAGCAACGTGGGGTCAGGCCAATGAAAGAAAAGAAAAAAAAATGAAATGAAAAAGAGAAGTCAAGTGGAGCAGATCCATAGAAGCAAGTGGGGCATTGGGAAGATGGGCTTGTGCGCTTGAGAAGAGTGGCTTGATGTGGGCCCATTACTGGGGCCCAAGCGCTGGAGAGGCAAGTTGTGGGACGTGCAGCTTGTTGAGCAGTGCAGTGGAGATGCGGCTGGGCTGATGCGCATGGTTGGCGTCCAGGGCTGGGGAGTGCGGTCCAAGTGTGCGGCGCAACTGATGTGTGGGCTGGTGCACGTGGGACCCATGCATGCAACCTGGGCTTGGTGTGCGGCTGATTAACAGAGCTTATATAAAGAAAAAAAATAAAACCTAAAGAGGAGGTGGCGGTGGCTGTTAACAGTAGAGGGCTGCGGTAGAGAAAAAAATACAAAGGAAGCCTGCAGCAGAACAGAGACGGCTGCCAACTTCTCCATGGCTCAATGTATCTTTGTGGGGTTTATGTTATCTATTCTGTACATGGGTGACTAAATTTTTAAGTGGGATTAGGGATGAACTTGTACCATAGATGGTTATTTTAATTTATTTTTGATTCCTGTACGTGGTTTTCACTTATTAAATTCTTTGATGATCATTCATAATTAATTGTTAGATTTTATTCTCTGAATAATTAAAAGATTTAGTCCGTTTATAAATTCAGTCATGCTTTTTCTATCGAATAGATTAATGTTTTGATTATTTTTGGAACAATTAGTTATTTATATTGATTCAATTCTTTTTTGCAATATTGTTCGTTGGGTATATTGTCGTTGTTGAGTTTTTTCAATGTGAATAATAATTTGAGTGATTTAAAAGTGTTGAATGATTTTTCAAAGGGTTACTTTCAGTTTAATTTTGGCTCATAATTGTATATCTTCCGACTGAGATGTTTGGAATTTAAATTCTCAATTGAGTTAAAATACCATATATGTGTAAGGAATTCCCGACACTCCACTGTTCGTTAAATTTGAGTACTTTGTCTGTTAATCAGTCTGTTTAATTTTTATTTGCATTCAAAAACACTTTCTATATTTTTATTTTCTTGTTAACCGTTTAACACTTTTTTTAGTTTCAGAAATTCTGTCTATTATTCTTTTAATTTTGTCTCCCTGTGGAATCGACACCCCAAAGCTACACTACAACTATCGCATTATTCTTTGGGTGTAATCAAATTTTGGCGCCGTTGCCGGGGAGACGGTAGAAGAATCAGTAGATAGTTTTTCTTTTCAGCAGTTTGTGAAGGCTGTAACTTCGTTCCCTTCTTTTTACTTGCTGCATTATTATTATTATTATTATTATTATTATTATTATTATTATTATTATTTTATTTCTAGTTATTTATTTATTGATTTTCTTTTTTTTATTTTATTTCTTTTTATTTATTTATTTTATTATTGTCATCTTGCATGCATAATAGGTATAGGGATGCATTAGGCCGATTTGCTTATAGGCCTGTGTTAGAGTCAGATTTAGAGTCTAATTTTTCGTGTTTTTCTAATTCTTTGTTTGATAATTCTTCCAATTCTGAAAATATGAGTGAGTACAAGGATCAACCCACTAGGACCCTTCAGGATTACCTTCATCTTACACGCACAGCTACACCATCATGCATCATGTTTCCACCCAATGCTCATCCAATTGATGTTAAAACGGGGGTGATACAATTATTCCCTACATTTCATGGTTTGAAAAATGAGAATCCATATGTGCATATTAGGGAGTTTAAAGAGGCAGCTGTGACTTTTCATAGTCAGAATGCAACACAAGACATTGTGAGACTTAAGTTGTAATACCCCGACCCGAGAATGTCGAGTAATGTGACACGAATTACGAGGTTATGAAAAATGAGAGTAAATATTATGCCCTTAAGAATATGATAAATTAATTTAATAAAATTAATTTATTAATATGAGAAATTAAGTATTAGTTATAATTAATATAAAATATAATGATTAATTTATAAAATATAATTAATT
The DNA here is from genome assembly GCA_008638375.1 of Nyssa sinensis. NCBI lineage: Eukaryota > Viridiplantae > Streptophyta > Magnoliopsida > Cornales > Nyssaceae > Nyssa > Nyssa sinensis. The sequence continues at coordinate 17,883,347 of CM018040.1, forward strand.
GAATAACTAATTTATTAATAAATTAAACATAGGAAATTAATTAAATATATATATATATAAAGATCAGCCGTGTGTGTGAGTGTGATTGTGTAATATGTATATTAAATATTATATATACATATATATAAATATATAAGAGGAGACATGGATTTGAGAGAGGTAAGGTAGCTATATACCACATATGTATATTTTATATACTATTAGGTAAAGAGGAATAGGAGAAGGGATGCCCCAAAATCAGAAGGTAAGTAGGGCTGATTTGATCAAGTAAGTGAGTGAAGTGATGGCCATTAAACTCTTGTACACTTATATACACAATCATATACACACTTCATGGAAACACACGAAAAAGAGAGAAAGAGAGAGAGAGAGAGAGAGAGAGAGAGTTCTGAAGAGAAAAAGGAGGTCTCGGAGGAAAAAGGAAGAAGAGAGAGAGTCACTGTTAAAGGTAAAACACAAAAACCATCACTTTCTCTCTCTAGAAAATTTTTCAATGCATGAACTGTTTTAGCTTCTAGTTTTTGTATATATGATGTTTAAAGTAAATAAACATAATTAAACATGAAGTCTAAGCTTGAAAACGCTTAAAAACATAAGACCTAGAAGCTACGGCCATGGAAGACCTTGCTTGAAGCAGGTCTGATTCCATTATCACCAAACTGTGTTTGGTGTATAGGGACTTCAAGTAGACATTATAAGCATCCCAAAAACATAAATCCGCGACCAAAAATCATAAGAAATGGCCTCCAAACATTGACTTGCAGGTTACGGGTTTACAACCCAAACCTTTAAACTCGTGACTAAATCCACTCTTATGAATGGAAACTAAATCCCCATGAATAGGGGATCAAAACAAGCTAAACCCCATGAAAAATGATCAAGAAACGAGCATGAACCGACGATTTATAGGTCTGGTTATCGTGGCTTAAACCGAGCCTCTAAGCTATATTCGAAGCTCTAACTCAATGTAAAAGTGTGACATAAAGTATTAGAGACATTTTAGAAAAGAAAGCAGAAGAAACGGAATTGTAAAACATCACGAAAATGAAAAACATAAAAACCTGCAACTAGGGCAACACTGGGGAAGAAATGGGGGAGAAGATGAACAGTGACAGTTCGGGTCAAATCGGGCTTGGGTCGGAACCCAACCCGTCGTATAAAACAGTTAAGTGGAACGACGGCGTTTCAATATGTTTTTAAAATTTAAATAAACGATAAGGCTGACGTCATCATGACATCAGCAGCACGTAATAAAAAAGGGGCTAAACCGGTTGGTTTGTAAGTGAACCAGACCGGTTCACTTGGATTTGGACCAAACCCATTGGTTTTATAATTTAATTAAAAATTAAATAAACCAAAGCTTTTGTTATTTACGGATTGACCCCAGAATTCCTAAGAAATTCTACTGTGGCCCAACTGAGGGAAATTTTATGCAATTAGACCCTTGGAAAAATAATTAAATAATTAAATAATAAATTTAATTATTTAATAAATAAAGTTAAATTACTATTTTGCCCCTGGGTCATAAATAGAGCAAATGAAATCCAAATTGAATATATGAATAGTAAATTTTAACTATTTTGGATATTCTGAGACTAATGGTAGGGTCCGTTTTACTAGACGGGGCCCGAAAAATAAAGATACGTAAAGAGGTAAATGACCAAAATACCCCTTGTCTAAAATTAACAAGTTATTAGTGTATTCTTACTATTTAGGACCTTCTGAGTCCAATGGTGAGGTCCACAACACGAAATGAGATCCCGAACATAAAGACACGTAAGGGGGTAAAATGACCAAATTACCCCTAGTGCCCAAAAGCCAAATTAAAACCAAGGAAGGTCTAAATTGACTTTCTTTAACATCCCGGACTCAATAATGGAGTCCAAATTACGAAATGAAGTACAAAAAAATATGACACGTAAAACGATAAATGTCTATTTTGCCCTTTTACATGCAAAAGTCTAAATTAAATTTTAGGAAAGCCTAAACTGACTTTCTTCGACGCTCTGGACTCAATGGTAGAGTCTATTCGACAAAAAGAAATGTCTAAAATAAAAAGACATAAAATTTGTTGAATAGCATCTGTCAAATGACTATAAATTAAAGTAATGTCAAAGTACTAATCTACGGCGTATACGAGAACATGAATTACGAAAAGACACGACAACACATCAACCTTAGAATAAAATTTCTAACTCATAAATTGATCTTAAGTGATAATTATGGAAGCACAACCACAGAAGTTCACAATCATGAACAAGGCCTAGAGGGCTAAGGATCCGAAACAACAAGCCTTTATGCAAGAACTGTTACAGCAGCAGAGAGTGATTGCCAGGTTCATCAGGACAGCCAAGGCGACGGAGGTCGTCTCGGTGAGACCATTCATTCATAAATCACCCACCAAGGCAATGGTGGCCGAGGCTAAGAAAAAGAAAGAGGAAGAAAAGAAAAGGAAAGAAAAAGAAAACACCGAAACTTTAAACGAGTGGGTCAAAAGGTAATGCGTGTTTCTTACTCATTATATACGATACCACTATAAGATAAGTTGTAGTTGACTTATGGAGTAAAGGAAAAAGTTAAGTTTTAGTTGATTAATTTCATTGTGAAATTTACGAGTCTTTTTCTAAATTGTTTTAGGATAAGAGCAGATAAGGGCAAGACGCCTCAGTAGGGTCAGCTGTATATGAGGTGAGTAATCTTGCATTTGAAGTGGAGGCTTTAACTCCACGGATTTCAACGGATGTTTTTAAGTTCAAGATATTTACAGCATTGATATATCAAATTCAGTATTCATGATTTCTGTTTTCTTAAAATATTTTGCTATGACATGCTCCACGATTACTTACATATTTGTAAATGTTTCCTTTTCAAAATAGTTAGCATGTCTGATTTCCTCAAATATTCTGAATTTGATTATTGCAAGTATTGAAGCATCACTGCAAAAGTTATACGTCACATGTTTTAAATACTCATAAAGGCTTTTATATAAAAGTCATATGACAAACGTTTTGCAAGATAAATAATAAGCACATAGGTAGTGTTGTGAGCTGTACGGAACTCAACAGACCTATCATGTGCATCATCACATAGGTAATGAGTAGGGTTGTACGGAACCCCGCAGATCTATCATGTGAAATGCCCGATAGCAGGATCTAATCCCCCAGGCAAATGAGATATCTCCACGTATACGTAAAACGAGAGTTTGGTTCGAAACATATTTCACCTAATTAAAGAGAAAAGATGACGAACGATTTTGAAAATGGAAGCAGGTTTTACCCCCATTTTCATTATGAAATGTTTATATGTTTTAAAGTAACGCTTTGGAAAATGGAAGCTGGTTTTTACCCCCATTTTCTATTATGCATGTTTATATGCTTTGAAATGCATATACTCTATTTAAGAAATGTTTGTTTAACTTGAATTACATGATTTTAAGTTATATGCTCTGAAATGCATATGCTCTTTTACGGAAAGGTAAGTTTTAGCTTGAATACCTTGAATGTTTCAAAATTACATGTTTTAAGAATGCATATCTCCTATGTTCAAGTATACGAACAATTGGTAGTTGAGTATTTTATAAACTCTCATGTACGAAACCTCTACCAATTGAAAACCCATGACAGATGTAGGAATTACTCATTGAGCTTCTCGAAGCTCACCCCATTCCTTAACATTTTTCAGGTACTAACGATGAGTGGGAGTCGTGCTCTATTTTGGGATGACGATTAATGGCTCTATTATGATCATGGACTTTTTGGAAGTATTAGAACATGTAGTTGACTTTTGGAAGTAGTTAGAATCTATAGTTGGTTGGACTATGATGTAATAGACTTCGGGTAATATGTACTTAAGCCGTAAGGCAACCGACTATGTAATATGTATACAACTTTAGAAATTCAATTATGCTCTGAATGTATGATTATACATGTATACCGAAATGTGAAGAGCGGCAGTACCGGACGGATGTGCAAATTTTAAAATAAGAAAAGAAAAGAAAAAGTTTTTCATGCTCCCTCAATCATGTGTCGCACATCTATTCGATACCGCTGCTTATGCGAGCCTTCGCCCAGGGGTCCTCGGGCCTGAGGGTGGCGGTCGCGATGCGAGACCCGCAGAGGGTGGGTTTCGGGTCGTGACATAAGTTCTTTCCTTTCTCTTTGAAGGATCGAGCTAAGAGTTGGCTATACTCACTAAGACCACGGTCAATTGGATCGTGGAATGAGATGACCCAGATTTTCTGTAATACCCCGAAAATCCGACATGCCTTAGACTGCACCCGACCTAATAAAAATAGGTAATGTGATGTTAATAATTTAGTTCAAAATATAATAAGCCATGACGGGACTAATTATTAAAAAATATAAAATTAATCCAGACCATTGAGAATAATACAAGCTAGGGAAATAGACAACTCGGTCAACTGAGTGCCGAGATGGATGAGTGGACCGATACGAATAATTAATTATAAAATTATGTGAAAATAAATAATTATGATACCGAGTTTAAGTTTTAAGGCAGATTCCATATTATTTCATAAATTAATATTTTATGAAATAAAATATTAATACGGTAAAAGATACCTCGGCTTAATGTCAAATTTACCGGCATTATATAATCTAATATTTTATGGAATAAGGTATTCATAAAATATTAGATACGATAAATGTACCAAAAAAATATTTATATTTATATATGTATACAAGAAAAATACAGCCGCCCCTTCCCCTTTTCTTATACTAATAGCTATTTATTTATATATATATATATATATCTCTTTATATATTTATATATATTTATAATGTGGGAAGTGGGTGGAAAGGAAGCAAATTCTAGAGTAATAGATTATTCTAGAATCAGCTGGAGACAACGATAAAGGGGGAAAACCCTCTAATTTTCTAGATCTTTCCACTATTTATAAATTCCACTAAATAGTGCCCAAGAGGGAATTTTGATCCCAGATCTCCATAAGTTGATCTGCACTTTGCGTTCCTCATCTATTTTTCTGATTTTGCTGCACTCCCCTTCTCTGTTGCTGCATTAACAACACTGATTCAAGCCATCTGCTACCCTCTGATAAATCTTTTTATAGTCGTTTGAGGGTTGGCCAAATTGTAGGCTGAAGTATTACAAATTAGTGAGTTAATACGGCAACAAAAATCAAAATGGGTGCGTGGGAATCAGCTCTCGACTGGTATTTGAAGCAGCGCAGAAGCGGAGCGAATGTAGCTCCAGTTTCCTGGATTTTCTTTCCTCTCTAACGACCCACCTGATGATCTGAAAGCATGTATGATTTTTATCTTCTAATTTAGTATTTTAATGAGGCTACATGCTAAGTATAACAGTATGTAATTGTTTGGGAAAACTGGAAACCATATTTAATTCGGCGACAAGAGGAGATATAAACCCTTTTGAAACTTTCCAGTACGTGATTTAGGACTCCTGTTATAACCTTTGTGTGCTCTCTTTAAAATATGTATTACACATTAGTTAACTGTCACAGGCCTTTGAATGAGGGAAACCCACTCAGCCGTAACCTGTTGGAAAAGTAAGTCCTAGAACTAATTTGTTCTCGAAGTTAGATGTCGGCTGGGAATAACCTTGTCAAGTAGTGCTGAATTGATTCTTTAGGTAGCTTGAGATTTAAGTGAAATTATGTATGGAGATGTGTGGATTTGTTGTGCTGTACAGAAGTCCAAAATCAGATCACGCTCAAATGGTGAGTTGATCTGAACCGAGCCTGTTGTGGAGGTTCCCGGGCCACATTCCAGCAGTATACTACTCATAAATAATTACCCCAAGTATAATTAAACTCATACCTACTAGCTATTGGGTGGAATCACATAAAATTGAACCTATACAGCAGTTCTGATAAGAACACGCCCCTAATAGGGGCTGATCCTCAACTTCAATAAAACTCCACCAAAAGAATATATCTACAAGTGAAAATTGTCACGACCCGAAACCCAACCTATGCGGATTACCGGATAGCGACCGCCGCCCTTCGGCCCTAGGGCCTCGGGGCAAAGCTCTCATGAGCAGCGGTATCGGATGGACGTGCTACATGTGGTTGCAGAAACGTGAAAAACTTTTTTTTTTCTTTCTTATTTTAAAATTTGCACATCCGTCCGGTACTGCCGCTCTTCACATTTCGGTATACATGTATAATCATACATTCAGAGCATATCTAAAAACTTAAAGACTTTATAATATTACATATCACTGCTCTAAGGGCTTAATACATATTTGTATTGTTTACTACTACAGGAGTTCGTACTAAAAATTCACATGGCTTCATAAGGAAACTACTTAAGTACAACTGTAACAACCTGAAAATTTTTTTTTTTATAAATTAAATTTTTCAAGTTGTTATTATTAATTTTATTAATATTATTATTATTATTATTATTATTAGTATTATTATGATGGATGCATGTATGTATGTATATATATATACACATATAATTTAAATTTAAATTGTGTGTGTATATGTGTACAAAGTGAGTATATTAATATGTGAATATATATATGTATATATATATATATAAAACAGATTGTGTGTGTACGGTTGTGTGTGTGGGTGTGTGTAGATTGAGTGTGTTACACTCAAAGAGGAGTGGTGTAGCAGGCAGTGGTTGGTGGAGTGTAGAAGGAGAATTCAGAGCATGGGAGGGGCAGTTCTGATGCATTTAGGGCTGGTCTTGGAGAGAGAGAGAGAGAGAGAGAGAGAGGGAGGGAAATATATGTGCATCCGTGTGTGTGTATGTGTGGTGTCTGTTTAGAGAAGAAATCAGAAAAGAAAGGAAGAGGACTGAGGCAGAAGGAGACACTGGAGCTCAGTGGCTTGAGACAGAAGGTGGGAATCAAAGAGGAGAAGAAGAGAATCAAGAAAACTAAGGTGAGTGGGCTGCTCCTGTCTTATTTTTTTTAAGAGCATGTTAACTGATATAAATTGTAGGACCTTAGAGAGCATGATGTAGGGATCATTTTGCAAAAAGAATGAGAAGAAATGGGTGAGGGAATAGGGAGAAAATCCAAATTACAGGTCTCGGCCATGGAGGTTGGACCTTGTTATTTCATGTGTAGAACTCTATTAAAATGATCCTAAGATAATCCTATGAAGTGCAGAAAAGGAATGGGAAAAGAAAGAAGGAAAAACAATGGAAAAATGAGCATAAAATGGGAAAATTTCAGTCGGCCGGAAAACTGATAGGGAGAGAAATGAGGTAGATTACTCCGTTTAAATGGCCCCAAATTATGTTATAATGTTTTAAAAACATTGTGGGTTAGATTAGGATTGGAAATGGCTTTGAAAACACCCAAAAAAATCAAGTTTAAAAACTTGATTTTTGCAGTTTCCGGCGACGTCGCCGGAGAAGGTGACCGGAGACCCACCGGAACCCTACCGGAAAAACGGGGGGGAGAGGAGGACTGTTCGGGTCCGGATCTGGTTCGGTTCGGGTCGGGTTGGGCTTGGGTCGGTCCGCCCCTGCCACGTGTCGCCCACTGGTTTTAAATTAAAAACTAATTGGGGGCGTTTGGTTACAGAGATAAGAAATTAAAAGATTTTAAATTGAAATAGGAACAGGGATATCCTATCCCTGTTCTGGATAAGCCCTGTTTGGTTAACCTAATTTAGAATAACAAATTAAACTAGTTTTAATTTGGACCTTTTTGAAATTTGAACCTTTAAGAATTTGAACCTTTTGAAATTGAACCTTGACCTGAACTTTCAGAAATTACGAATTGACCCCCCCAACTATTAGAAATCACACTTTGACCCACCTGATTAAAATATTAATAAAATATTAATTAAATTAATTAATTAATTAATTAATTTAATTAATTTAATTAATTAAATATTCAAATAAATTCCGGAGTCCAAATGGGACAAGTCATTAGTGTATTTTGACTATCTCGGCCATTCTGAGACCAATGGTGAGGTCCGTTTTACGAGACGGGGTCCCGAAAAATAAAAGACACGTAGCAACGTGTAAAATTACCAAAATACCCCTGAATTGAAATACAATCAAACGAATTCCGAATTAGGTAAACAAATAGTGGAATTTTATTATCTCGAACATTCCGGACTCAACCGTGGAGTCCGATTTGTGAAAAGAGATCACGAAATGTAAGAACCCGTGTAAAGTGCAAAATGACTGTTTTGCCCTTTTTGACCCAGATGCCCAAATTGAATTCTACGAAAGCCTAAACTTATTTTCTTCAACGTCCCGGATTCAACAGTAGAGTTTAATTTAGCAAAGTAGAAGCTTATAAGATAAAGACGTAAAATTTGATGAATAGCATAATTCAAGTGGCGATTAAACTGAGTTTCATGTTATGAATTTTAGGGACACGGAAAGGCAAAGAGAAGGTGACCTGACCTTCAGTATTCTTACGGTGGTTTCACTTGACTACGAGTATACCTTTCCGGTTTGAGATCGATTACCAGGTACGATATATTGTGCTAAGTAAGAAATAGAATTGAGATTAGGAATGCTTGCTTTGCTGTGTAAATTGTTCACATGTTTGCCCGAGTGTTCACATGTTTACGTGCTATGTGCTATCTTGTTTAGTTGAATGACGATTAGGAGTATATCGCATGTATTAACGTGGTGTGTGAATTATCTGCTTGAAGAACCGTCGATGTTATGAATTGTACACTTGAAAGCATATTTTATGTATGACTGAAATATATCATTGGGATTGCATTATGACATGATGAGATTAGTGCATATTGGCATGGTGTAATTCCTTGGGCATGGCGTGGGTAAGCACTTGGTGCTTTGCATTATGAGGGTGCAGATCCTGTGGTGAAAAACCCAAAATCGGCCATTAGGTACTTGCGAGCCTGACGGATTCCGGACCGTGAAGCGAGACATAAGTGGCGGTACTCATGCCAGCGGAGAATGACCGTATCATGAGACATGGGTGGCATAGAGTTGCATGGGTGTGTCATGCATATTGCTCATATACTGTATACTGTCTATATACTGTCATCATGATATAGAATGCCATATAGAAATAACTGTACACTCGCACATGCCACGACCTTAGTTTTGTTTCTTGCATTAGCATTATATTGTACCAGCATGTTGAGCTGACCCCTTTAGTGGGGCAAACATTTCAGATGATGTTCCAGCTGTACGGGATATAGAGACGGTCTGATTGAGGGTATATTGGGCCCGATGGGCGCTTTTGATATTTTGTAAGGGCATAAGCCCGAGACTGTATTTCATTTTGAATATTGTGAACCAACGGACCAGACTTCATGTATGTATTAGAACAGTGTACGGAATGTATGAGAATGTCATTGTTATCTTTCATTTCATTATTATTTTATTTCTTTTTGTCTCGTTACTCACGCCTCGGGTTCGCTGGAATTTGGGGCGTGACAACAACTTCCCAAAATGGCAGATCCATCATCTTCGTCTTCAAATCAAAACTGCCTTTTGTCATTTACCTGAAAGGTGGATCCGAACAAAGTCCGGGTAAGCTAATCTAAGCTTGTGAGTAATTCCTGCATTCGTCATAGGGTTTTCAACTGGTAGTGGTTTATCACTTGTGAGTTTATAAAATACTCACTACCAATTGTTCGTACAATTTAGAACACAGGATATATGCATTCTTAAAACAGATAACTTTGAAACATTTAAAGTATTCAAGCTATACTTACACTTATGAACTTCAAACATATAACATAACATGTATTTCTTAAATAGAGTATATAAAACTCGAAACATATGCATTTCATAAAACAGATAGCTTTGAAACAATTAAAGTATTCAAGCTAACTCGTACTTCGTTAATAAAGTATATAAACTTTAAAACACATAAATATGTATTTTGGAAATGAGGGTAAAACCTGTTTTCATTTTCAAAATCACTTTGTCATCTTTTCTCTTTAATTAGGTGGAATTTGTTTCGAACCAGACTCCCATTTTACTGCCAATACTGTCGATCTCATTTGCCTAGGGGATTAGATCCTGCTACCGGGCATTTTAGAGTTGAATCCCAAAGGATTTCAACCATCATAGGGGGTGGTACTTAGTACCATTTATCTTGTAAAACATTTATCACATGACTTCTTCAATAGATACTTTCATGAGTATTTAAAACATGAAATGTATAATTTCTACAATAGAACTTCAAATACTTATAACAATCAAATTCAGAATATTAAACAAGATTTGTATTTTAACTTAGACATGCTGAGAACACATTTTTAAGAAAACTGTAAAGGAAACATTTACTGAGCATGTCACGATAAGGTTTATAAGAACAAAAATAATTTAAAACTGAAATCATGTAATATACTGAATTTGAAACTTCAAACACTTCATATCTTTGAACTTAAAACCTTTTCAAATCCATGGAGTTAAAGCTCCACTTCAAACACAGGGTTACTCACCTTGGTCCTTTAGGGTTAGTGCTAAAATGCGCTTTCCCACTTCCTCCGTAATTCCTAAGAACAATTCATAAACAGTCTCATTAACTTCACATTCACTGCAATATCATCTATCGATGTTTCTTAACTTATGCTTCAATCATATTTCATCCTAACCGATTTAACTCATACTCTTAACCAACGACACAATTTATTATGTTAGAAATTTAATTCATTTCAACCTATACTCTTCTGGTAGCTCCATTAACTTTAATTTAAAGTTATTTACTTCACATGTTAACGTGTCGTGTCTTTTCATACTTTATTTCTTCGTACTTGCCTTAGTTTAATACTTCGGCAATATTTCAGTCCATAGTCATCTGACAAATGCTATTCATCAAATTTTGTCTTTTTATTTTAGACATTTCTTTTGGTCGAATAGACTCTATTATTGAGTCCAGAGCGTCGAAGAAAGTTGGTTTAGACTTTCTTAGAATTTAATTCGGACTTTTATATGTAAAATGACAAAATGGTCATTTATCGTTTTATGTGTCACATTTTTTCGTACTTCGTTTCATAATTTGGACTCCATTATTGAGTCCAGGATGTCAAAGAAAGTCAATTTAGACCTTCTTTGGTTTTATTTTGGCTTTAGGGGTACCGAGGGTATTTTTGTCATTTTACCCATTTACGTGTCTTTATTGTTTCAGGACCCCGTCTCTGTCGTGGACCTCACTATTGGACTCAGAAGGTCCGAGATAGTAAGAATACACTAATAACTTGTTAATTTTTTGTCAAGGGGTATTTTGGTCATTTACCCCTTTACGTGTCTTTATTTTTGGGCTCTGTCTCATAAAACGGACCCTACCATTAGTCTCAGAATATCCAAAATAGTAAAGATACACTATTCATATATTAAATTTGGACTTTATTTGGTCAAGTTTTGAATTAGGGGCATAATAGTCATTTTACTTTATTTATTAAATAATTAAATTAATTATTTAATTATTTAATTATTTTCTAGGGGTCAAATTGAATAAGTTTTTCCTCAGTTGGGTCACAGTAGAATTTCTTAGAAAGTTTGAGGTCAATCTATAAATAAGGAAAGTATTGATTTATAATTTTTAAATTAAACTAAAAACCAGTGAGTTCAGTTAAAATATAAGTGAACTCCCAAAAAAAAAAATTCAATAAAAGTCTCATTGGGAGGGCAAATTGAAATTAGGACGAGAATAAATTAAGAGTGAAGAACTTTAAACCTAGTAGGGAAAAAAACATATATTTGAAACTTTTTTGAAAAGTACAATCAAATTTTCAAATTTGAAAAAAAATAATAATAAAAAAAAGGGGGCAATTGACCCTTCTCAGCATAAGGTATCTCCGTCCCTGCATGGGTATAAGAATTTTCTGTAAACTTGTTTTACTGACGTAGAAGGAAAGGCAACGCGGGAAAGAGTGGAGGATAATCTTACCCAAACCCACACCAAATGTTGTTCGTGCAGCCCATACATTTGTCTCCTTGCACTTGACATTACTTGAGAAAGAAAAACAAAAGCAAAAAACCAAAACAAACCAAATTACACTTTCCAACAAAAGGGAGAACATCAAATGCATAGCAGTATCATCTTTCCATGCTATAACTACTGAGATCTATAGACTACTGGATCTTTTACTTGGTAATCTGCAAGGAGGCGATAGGTTAATTTCTTTGGTAACTTATATTGAATTTGCTTGATTAGTGGGTTTTTGCGGTGGTAATTTTTCTATTCAGTGAGAATTATTTTTACTTAAAAATATTGTGTCTTGTGTGATTGGCTTATTTTTATTATTTTGATTTTTGTGATTGGATACACTTAAAATCAAATTTACCCAAACTGATATTTATAATCCTTAGACCTTAAGCTATCAATATGAATAAATAAAATTTCTGATTTAAGTTTAACTTAAAACTTTATTTTTCCGTGACAAACTCAATAGCCAGAAATTCATATCAACGCTAATTATATCCATCATACAAAACACAAATCCACTCAATAACTCAATGTATTGTTCACTTTTTCAGATGGCATAGCATCTTGGAAAATTTTTTGAATAGATATGTTATGGTGACTTAGAAGTGTGTCATTCTAATAATATTTTATTACGTATGATATACCTCATCTTCTTTAGTGGAACATAGTACATATGGTAAAGTATCATTGAAAAAATATATTGCCATGTAATATACTGGACATAGTACAACTATGCAAATCTGTCATTAATATTATGTGTAGCTCGAAAGTTATCTTATTTACTTCTTATTCATTGTCCTCAGCTCTTCCTTCTATATTTTCTTTTGGTTGTGCAATTTGTTGATACCATGACTTGAAAAAGTAGATCTGGAGAATCCAAGTCTCCGTATCATAATCTGACTGAGTAATTTATTAGGATGTTTGGAATTAGAAGCTCAAGTACTCATCATTTAGCTGTGGATCTTGCACCTCTATGTAAAAAAAAATTGACAAAGATTTAAAGGATTTACCCAGAGCTAGCTAGAGAAACAGATGAATCATTCAAAATGGCAGGACTTGCTCAAATCAAATTATCTAATGCAATTAAAGCTCCAGAAGTCAAGAATTTCAGCTGCTTGTGCACTCATGGTGGGTTGTAGGTTATTTTTGTTCTTATGCAATTGCTAGAACTATCACAGCAACAATTTCAAGTTGTCACACAGACCGGGAGAGGGGTTGGAAACTGCCTACCTAGTTAGAGGCTATTTCGATTTCAAATCTCCTTGTGATAGGCGTTTAAGTAACCAAGGAAGATCCTGTTACCATTTGAGATGATCCCGAACCAAAACCGCTGCCATTCCATGCCATAAGAGCGACTATAGCTGGACTAGACCCTGCAGACAAATAATGGAATGGATTCAAGGGTGCAGGAATCTCTACTTCTCCTTCCAACATCTTCACCACAACACCCATCAATGGCCTTGATTCAGGTATATACTGAACACGCCATACAGCAACTTTAACCATCTTCTCCGCCTTCTCTTTATTCTCCTCAATAGCACAGACTGTCATCAGGTCCTTCGATTCTCCCTTCTCAAACTTATTCCACACCCATCTCGGGAACCACTCCTGGCTCTCAGGAAGATTAAAATCAAGGTTCTTTCTCCTACCTACGATTTCAAATAGAAGCATTCCAAAGCTATAAACATCACACTTGGCGGCTTTTTGGTAAGGGCATCCATAGTTCAGGTGCAGCATAACCAGGAGTCCCTCTTTGCCCGGTCATGCTTATATGTGTGTTGTCCCTATTGTAAAGCTTGGCCAAACCAAAATCAGCTACTTTAGGACAGAATTGAGCATCCAACAGGATATTTCCTGGTTTTATATCGTAATGAATTATTCGCTGCCGGCACTCTTCATGCAAGTAAGCAATTCCTCTGGCTGTCCCAACTGCAATTTCATAGAGTTTTTCAAATCCTAAGATCTTGTTTTCGCGGAATAAGTACTTGTCAAGCGAACCATTTTCCATGTAATCATAAACCAGAGCTCTCAAACACTTATCAAAGCAAAAGCCATAGAGCCGAACCAGATTAAAGTGGTGAATTCTTCCAATGGTACTCACTTCTGCCATGAATTGTTCCTCAATTCTCTTATCAGAAGTCCCATTTAGAACTTTCACTGCCACCGTTGTTCCATTACTAAAATCCCCCTTATAGACTGGTCCAAAACCCCCTGAACCTAGCAAGTTGCGGAAGTTATTGGTTGCAATCTTAAGCTGCTGAGTGGTAAATCTGATGGGCTTTTCTCTTTCCATGTTATCAAGGAATTTGACCATGGTGAGTGTCAGAAATGGCGTGTCTAGCGAATCTGGACTCACAGTGTTACTACTTCTTGTTCGACCTCTTCTCCGGCACACTACCACTACAAGAACGATCTTTACAATGAGAAGTACTGCAGGGTTAAGAAAACTAAATCAAAAACACAATGGCGTAACATTTTCAGTAGAAACTGATTAATATATAGATGAAGAAAGGAAACAGCAGAGGGAAATCTTACTGAGGCTCACAATGATAAAAGATGCTTTAAAAACCAGTATATATGTTTCCTCTGAACTTGACATTACTGGGCATCTGAAACAGAAGAGAACCAAAAGCACTCAAAAGCTCAAAATCCTGCAAGATATAAAAAAAAAAAAATTGTCAGGAATCTAGAGACAACCAATAAACCGAGTTGAATTTCAACAGAAACAGAACATCACATCCTTTTTATTTATGAAGCTTTATCTGCATATATTGCAGAATGATGTTTCCATGCATTGACTGCTGAATGTCTGGATATTTCAATTCTTACCATGAATAGGTCGAAACTGCGTGAGCTGTGGAAAAGATAATTGGATAAAAATGACAAAGCTAGGCCGGCTGAGAAAAGCCAGGGCATTGTAAACAACGATGTGTGAAGATGAGAATACTCCTTCTGCCTTCAATGAGATGAAAACGACAGCTTCGGAAATTACGGTCCATCTGCACATCTCTTCCTTACGTGTGTATTGATATATTAATATATAAATTTTATATTTGTAATAAACTTATAAATTGAGTAATACAAGGGAAATTTGATTCAAATTTTGGCTGCAAAGACTTGTAAATTGTAACGCCACGTAACAAAACCTTGGACGGCTTGTGCTATAAAACGAGTTTCGACTTTTGAAACGTTTTTGGACAAATGGGCTCCACCAAAATCAATTTGCTATTCGAGAGTGTGCCGGTCAAGAAGCGCCACGACCCACTGTGTCTAGAGAGTAATGTTTTATGACACTCATTTAGAGTAGTGATCGTCTAATGTAAAGTGATTTAATTAATTTTAAATTTTTATATTTCTTTTACTTTGTTATATTTTTATAATAAAAAATTGAATTAATTAGAATGTTTGGTTGGAAGAAAGTAAATCAGATGATCTCAATTTATTGATATTCATAATGATAATGAGAATACATTGAATTTGGTTCACCTTATTATGTGTTATTGCATAAGTCTCGGTTGGACGGTCAAATAAAAAGATCGAATCATATAAGATATAATATTTCATGAGATATTAAATATCCTATTGTAATATTTGGAACATATCTGAATTTTTTTTGAGATATTAAATATCCTATTCTAGTATTTGGAATATATCTGAATAAAAAATTTGAATATGTTGTTATGTTTCAATTTTATGATTAAATTGGCACAATTATTAATAAAACTAATAAAAATTTACGAAATATTAAATTTGTATTCTCAAAAGTATTTTGTCTGAGATATTAAAAAAATTAAATTTCTAAAAATTATTTTTTCAAAATAAATTTTTAAATATTTAAAAAATAATAATTAAGAGCAATAGAGAGATACAAATAAATAAGAAATGGTTCAACAAATTTAATAATTTATTGTGTAAAAATATTAATAAAAATGATTATAAATAGATATAAGAAAAAAAAATAATTAATATATTTAAAATGTATTTAATAATTCAAAATTATCATTAACAATAATGATAATACCTTATTAAAATATATAAAGATGGCATCAATATATTGCCATTCGTGGAGCATGAAAGAAATCCCCATGGCTGTCCCAACATCAATCTCATGATTATTTGAATGATGCAGGTTTCAGAAATGTAAACTAAAAGACACCTGGGTACCGGGATGCAGGAATTTACTACTGGCCAAGTTTGTGCTTAACATTGGATTATAAATTTAAAATTTTAATATTAATTGATTATATTTTTTATTAAGTAACTAAATTCATGTTAAAAACAAACTTACAAATTAGACAAAGTATAACCAAAGAAAGAAACCCTAAAAAATAAATAAAAACTTTAGGATTTATAAAAAGTCCCAAAAAAAAAAAAAATTCAATAGAAGTCTCATTGGGGAGGGCAAATTGAAATTAAGATGAGAATAAATTAAGAGTGAAAAACTTTAAACCTAGTAGGGAAAAAAACATAAATTAAAAGGGTATATTTGAAACTTTTTTGAAAAATACAACCAAATTTTCAAATTTGAGAAAAATTGATAATAATAAGAATTTTCTGTGAACTTGTTTCACAGATGTAGAAGGGAAGGCAACGCAGGAAAGAGTGGAGGATAATCTTACCCAAACCCACACCAAATGTTGTTCTTGCAGCCCATACATTTGTCTCCTTGCACTTGACATTACTTGAGAAAGAAAAACAAAAGCAAAAACCAAAACAAACCAAATTACACTTTCCAACAAAAGGGAGAACATCAAATGCAGAGCAGTATCATCTTTCCATGCTATAACTACTGAGATCTATAAACTATTGGATCTTTTACTTGGTATCATGAATAGTCTCTAACCTGCCAAAGCTATGCTTAGATTATTAGCAAAGCCAGCTGAGTAAATGGCTAAATGCCATGCATGTTAGACAACTATAACAAAATTTATATTTCTCACAAGATCTATGCATAATCTTCCTGGACCCTTGCTACTTAACCTATTTGAGAAACACCCAAGGGAATGTACATGACTAGGTATGAAATGTCATAAAATAAACTCATCCATAATTGCCTTCCATATAAGACAACAATACCTTTCAAAATTAAAGGTACATTTGGATGTTCATTAGAATTAAATGGCTCTGTGGTATATTAAATAGTATTTGGTAATGAAAAACAGTTCAACACACAATTGATATTAAGTAATAAATTTATAAGGATTCCTCAAAGGAAGTTTCTCACCTTTTTTTTTTTTTTTATCATTTTCCCCCCTATGTTGTGATGGTGACAACCAATGTAAACGTTTCGTAATGTATGAATTTTTATTTGCATGTCATGTAAAATGCACAATAGGACCAGTCAAATAACATGAATATGAGTTGATGCCAAGGATCAAAATTTCATTTCTTTTCCATAAAACGGCTGAAACGTTTTCGTTTTTCAGGAAACCGAAACAAAACATTAGGAGAATATCGAAATTCACATGTTTTCATGAAAACAAAATTGTTTATGTGGAAACATACCAAAACTAATGAAAACATACCGAATCAGAGGAAACATTTCTTTTGTATCAACAATAATTCTAGAAGTTAGTAAAAAATAATATCCATTTATTTTTCAATGATTTAGACTCAAAATTACAAGAAGATATTTTTATTATTTTTCATAAAATAATAGAAAAGTAATAGAAAAAATAAAGTGTAAAGAAATAACTATTTTAATACTAAGTTACTAATTATAATAGGTTTAAATTGCTATTTGTTTTACTTTTTATTTTATATATAACTTATGTCAAATTATCTAATTCCTGTGGATATTACATTGTATATATCTATTATATCATTAATCGTGAATTAGTATCATTTATCATGAATATGATGTATATGCCTTGAACATGCACAAATATTCAATAAATAGGCTTATTTGTATAAATAAATAAATTTTAAGTTATGTTTCCAAATGTTTCTAATTTTTTCTCTATTTTTATTATGTTTCTGAAACGTTTCTGTTTTCGGACATACTAAAACTATACATCGAAACGATATTTTGATCCTTGGTTGATGCAGGAAATATTTTCTAATACACATTAGCAGCAATCAATCACGACTGAAAATTAGAAAGTTTCTTATGGTCTCTACCACAAACAAATCTTAGTAGAGCTTCATCATAAAAAATAAAAAATAAAGGTTCAATACATTCTCAACTCCTCGTATTCTAGATCAATGACTTTACCTCAGGTTAGAGCTATTTCAATCTCACATTTCTTCATTATAGGCGTCGAGGAAGGATTAGAAGATACAGTGGCTGTCCGAGTAGCTTCTGGGTGGAAACTGCACAATTCTTTCATTACTTTCGCAACCAGATCCGGAAGGGGAGACGCTGCCATCAAGTGGCGAAATGGGTTTTTGGGTGCGGGTATCTCCACCCCTCCTTCCAACATCTTCACCACAGCACTCATCCTAGGCCTCATCTCTGGGGAATATTGAACACACCATAAAGCAGTCATTGCCATACTCTCTGCCTTCTCTTTATCCTCATCTTCAATACAGCAAACGACCATAACGTCAGATAACTCTCCCTTCTCATACTTCTTCCAAAGCCATGTCGGAAACCACTCCTGACTATCAGGCAGATTTACATCCAGATTTCTTCTCCTTCCCAAAATCTCAAACAAAAGCATGCCAAAGCTATAAACATCACATTTGTGGGTTATAGGAAAAGGCATCCATAATTCTGGTGCAGCATACCCAGGAGTCCCCCTGCCTCCTGTCATTGTCACATGGGTTTTCTCTCGGTTACAAAGCTTTGCCAATCCAAAATCAGCCACCTTTGGGCAGAAGTCCACATCCAGAAGAATATTGTCAGGCTTAATGTCATAATGGATTATCCGCTGCTGGCAATCTTCATGTAAATATGCAATACCTTTAGCTGTGCCAATTGCAATACCATGCAAGTTCTCCCACTCTATGTTTTCGTCTTTACTAAATAGAAGCCGATCAAGGGAACCGTTCTCCATGTACTCATAGACGAGAGCTCGCAGATCTTTGTCAAAGCAAAACCCATAAAGTTGAACAAGATTAATATGGTGTGTCCTTCCTATCGTACTCACTTCTGCCAAGAATTGATCCTCTATTCTCTTGTCAGAGCTCCCACTGAGAACTTTTACAGCCACCACCAAGCCACTAGAGAAAGTTCCTTTATAAACTGCCCCAAAACCACCAGTGCCCAACAAATGTGAGAAATTGTTCGTTGAAACCCTTAGTTGTTGAGAAGAAAATCGAACGGGCTTCTCAATCTCATTCAAGACCTTGTCAATGGCTGGTGCCACGAACTTGGAGCCTTGAGGATCTGTGCACAACCCTGACCTTCCTCCCTCAAAACATCTGCGGTAGACGAAGGATAACCTCAAGAAGATCATAACAACTGCAAATTGAGATAAATGAAAATTACAAGCCATAGAAAATCTTCTACACCTAAAGGTATAACAAATAAGGACCAGAACAAAAACCGAAAAAAAAATCAACTAAGAGAAAAAGTTCATGATGTAGCTTACTCAGGAATATGAGAATTGCACATGTTCCAGTCTCCAACATTTGACGGTTGCCAAAATCCAGGATAGCTAGTTCGGTGCAAGACTCAGTACACAAACAATAACATTGTTGCGATGTTATAAAGAAATACACAGAATAGATAAGAGGCTTCTGGATTAGCAATCTCCAGATAGGAGGCTGTTAACGTTGCATCCAACAAAATGATACGCTCAGTTCTGAGTGGTTTCATACGATGAAGACAAATGTCATCACCAAAGGAATATTCTCCAGTAGACTGGAATAACATCAAGTTTAACAATTATTTTAATAATTGCACCATCATACCAGAACACTACATTTCTTTTTTAGTTTGTTTGTGTTTGCGAATTAGTTACCATTATAATATTTCTACACATAATAGAATCTGATTTATGCACATATCCAAAACTGATCATAAACCAAAGCAGGCAACAGTATAAGGTGAGGAAAATCCTCGGAAATAGAGTATGTACTCCCAGGGAACTGTTCTTATTCTTTTTAAGCAAAACCCACTTGATGAACATCATTCAATCACATCCAAACCCCACCAAAGTACCAACCAGGGTGAAGTATAAAAATATCTGATTCTTAATCAGCTGCTCTAATTAAAAAGAAAAGGAAAAAAACTCCCTTCTCAAATCCATTTCTGTTTTGCTCGGTTACTTTAGTCCTAGTATCATGCCTAAAGGAGCATAAAATTTTTTTCATTGCACAACTCCCTAAAATTATGCTTATATATATTTTTTAATCACAAAATTTCATATATTTGAGTTTTTAATTTACATGTATGTGTTGAACACGTATCAAACACCGACACTTTCCAACACTTTTCAAACACGTGTCCGGACTTGAATCATGAATATAGATGATTAAATAAAGAATTTTTTAATTTTTATTTAATGAATTTCTTATTTTGAATATTTTAATAATATTTGTTTTCATACTAATTTTAATTAAAATAATATTAAATTTTTATTATATAATCATATAAAAAATATAAAAAAAATTTATATATTCAAAGTATTCCTAACGTGTTCGTCTTTTATTTTTTTTTTTAAAACGTGTGCATGTCCATGTTATATCACATCCGTGCCCCGTATCCGTATCCAGTACTTCTTAATTTATATGGATAATGAATTTTAAATTGAATTTAAAGCTTTTATCACAAAAAAAAAACCTAGTAATTGTTATATTTCACCAATTTTATGAATAGATATACACTCAAATATGAAGATAATTTAAATATATAAAAGTTGACCACTAAAGTTGTAACTTAATATAAATAAAAATAGAAAATTAAAAATAATTATATTAATTTATCAAGCAATAGTGCAAAGATAACCTAAGTGGCTAAGTCCTTATACAACACATAAAAATATAAAAATAAGAAACATTTATTAATTAAATAAAAGAAGATTTTAAAAAAATTAAAAAAAATATCCGAAAATTTTAAAATAAAAAAATGAAACAATAATCTTGAAAGAAAACTAAGTTATAACCGAAATTCTATCGTACAAGCATATATCACTCAAAAAGATTAAAAAGAAAATCTTATAAAATTACTTTAAATTAAAACAAATGAAAAATAGAAAAATCTTCAAAAATCTGTGTAAGTTTTCAAAAAAAAAAAAAAATATATGAAACTTACTGATTATATCAAAGGACCCAACCTTTACTTCCAAGATCTAAGCAAAGATCTTCAAATTTATAAGCTTTTTCCGTTATTGCTGTGATTTTCATCATGGCCACAACAGAAGCCAGTAAACATAATGTAATGGCCATTACTTAAAACCTGCCTTGGCCGGGCCCACAAAAGATTAAAATGAAGACATTTAATGATACTTTTACTACAAACCAACAAACAGATGGTGTGGGCATCTAGAGCAACCACCAATGTGATATAGATTACAAATAGCAACAAATCCAGTTAAAATTAACAACTATGTAACAGCGCATCTATCTCTTCTCATCTTGCAAATCAATGTTTTTACTAAAAATAAAACTACAAATACTTAAACAAGCATTTAAGATTAAAAGTTCATTACTAGAGACAATGACACTAATCTGTATTGGGAGGTGGCTCTACGAAGGACATGAACAAAAAGGTTGTCACAAAAGGGTTACTTGTAATGGACATGAACTCAAAGCGTAACACAAGAAGACTCTGTTAGCTGATGCAGCATAGTAGCAAGATAACTGCAACAACTAGATCCTGAAACATTTGGAGAAAAGTGCCTTCATGCATCAATAAGCAATTCTGTTAATATTTACGGAAATAGATTTAGTATACTCAAAAAGAGAGCCTGCAGGGGCCCTTCCTTGACATCAATCCTGCAAAACAATAATTTCAAAGTATAACAAACTCCAATATAACATTTGGGTAAATAGAAGAAGTTAAACATTCTGTTACCTGCCCAACCAGTATATTACACACTTTGTATCTTGCTGGATTCATCTTTTGCCTTTGCATCTACTTGATCCTGTAAATAATATATTTCACAAATGTTAAAATCAAGGGTAAAGAGTCACAAATATCAAATTCTGTTAACTTACAATAGACACCAAAATATTAAGTCGGCATTAAAGTGAACAGAGATACAGATAAAACTAAAAGCCACAATAGCTAGAAGCTTCGCATACTGCATACATATCACACATGCCTTGACATATTTGAAGAAGACTTGTGTCGCATCTAAATCTGAAAAACTTGGAAAATACTCAATCATGCTTTTTGTGACATAAAATGCATTACACTTGCAATTTATCATGCCATTTTTATTTGTGGGTTGGGCTACAAATGAATTCAGTTGTTAACGAATAGCCCGTGCTCGCCTCGCTAATGCAATCATTCAAACTTGTTCAATTGCTAAAAGAACCGAGCTTGATCCCAATTTACAGCTTGTTTAGTGAACAAGCTGAGCCCAAGTAGTCCAATCTTGGCTTGGTTTGGCTCGCAAACACGAGCATAGTAATGGTTAAAATGTAATTTTTGACAGATATGAGTTCTTTTTATATATGTGGAGGTGTAAAAATAATAATGCCATGACTTAGTGTTGATCGTTGCTTACGTAGGGCTGCAACTCGGGCGGGCCGGGCTAGGCTGGGCTGGGCTTGAGGGCTGTCCAGGCCCAGCCCGTGCTGTGGGACACTCAGACAGAGCCCGGCCTGGGCCCAAGCTCAGGCCCAATGAGCCCGTCCCAAAGTAATTTATACAAGTATCGGGTTTTTTCGGGTTTCCCGAATTTTCGGGTTCCAGTCGAATTTTATACAATACATCAATCATATAAATCAAACAAAAATAACAATGTATCAAAATAAAATAGGACACTAATGGAAATGGCTGGAAAATAATATATGTACCAAACAAATGAGATGGAGGCTTTTTTTTTGACAAATCAAACAAATGTATCAAAAACAAAGAGAGTTGAAGGTAAAATCTCCAAAAATTAATCAATAGAATATGAAACTAAACTAAAGATAATGAATAAAAAGTGAGAGATGTTACGTTTGACAGAGGCGAGAAGATGATCGGAAAAAGGGAAATAGCCGATGCCCGATGGTCACGGTTGCAAGCGGCAAAGGCGCACAATGGGAGGCAGCAACGGCTGGCGGAAGGCAGCAGCGAGCGGTGGCAGGCAACAGGAGGGAGGGGCACAGCAGGCGTCGGCGGGTGAAATGAGAATGAGATGAGAGATTGAGAGGTCAGGCTGCCGCACAGTGCTCACGGCTGAACTGAATGAAGAGAATACTAACCCTAAAGTGAAAACTCAAATCTTATATACAAACTCGATCAACGGCCCTGATCTCTTACAATTCCAAAATCCAACGGTGGATATTAATTAATATTATAACATATATATTATATAATATGAAGTTCGGGCCAGGCTCGGGTACCCAACCCCCTTGCCCAGGCCTGTCCCAAATGTATAATTTTGCTGTCCAAGCACGTTAATTTTCAGGCCGAGCTCGGGTTAGCCCGTCCAAGTTGCAGCCCTAGTATTGGGAGGGGTAAATTGAAGACATACCTAACCTTTAGTGTTATTTTTATACAAAATGGCTGCTCTTAGACTCAAACTTTGCAGTCCAAACATTTTACCATTGCATCAAGCCATAAAGTAATAATTTTAAAATATAATAAAATAATATAACTGCATGGAATTCGAGAACATCCTAGATTTTGATGTTAAAATATAATAAAATAATGTGACTGCGTGTGATTGTACATAGATCTGCTTCTTCACTTTCATCAGTTTGACCTTTCAAAATTTGAGTTAATGACCAATGAAAAGTTTATGAGCACGAGCATTTGATTTCAACCAAGCCAAGCCGAAATGAATTCAGCTCGCAAGCCGCTCAGTGGCAAAACCAAGTATGAACAAATATCATTAGACTCATGACAAGCCCAATACGAGCAAGAGCATTTGATTTCAACCAAGCTGAGGTTAAACAGCTAAATATTTGTGGCCCGGCTCAGCTCATTGGCCTCCTATTTGTGGGTTAAAGAACAAGGCATTACATGGAAAGGTTGAAGAGAATTCTGAAAGAAATTCAAACAGCAAAAGCTAAGCCCTAAATGACTTTGGCTCCCATCTTATCTCAACTCAACAAAACCTTATCCTAACTATTTGTGGTCGGTTACATGAATCCTATTGCGCCATTCCATTCTATTAAAAGCATTCCCTTAGCATTATCATATCTTTTTATACTACCTCTACTAATTTTGGTCAGCCCACCCCCTAGCACAACTGTCGATATAAACCATGTCACTCTTCGTAACTAGTGCATTTACGGGTCTTCCCTCCTTCATTCGAAATAAGAATTAATCTTTAATGCACAGCATATCAATATACAAGAACTGGAATCAGATGTATGGAAGACACTTCATTTCTTTGAGCATTATATAACAAAATCATGATATTTTCTATCTGTTAAAAAAGAAATCAATAGTTTAGTAATTAAACAAGTACAGTTGATGCTAGCACATATTTTCCCTTGTTTAAAAAGCAAACCTAGTTGGGTATGGGATCCTTGAATATGCATTCCAGTTCTATTAGTTTTTAATATTGTACACATATGGAGCTGTTTACTTACATCCCAGTGCCATCCAGTAAAGGGACTTTTTTCGGTTTTCGGGGTGGGTAGGGGGAATCAATAAAAGGGTCCAGATAACTATTTGAGCAGCACACTAACTAATTATGTGCATTTCCCCAGCAAAGAGAAAACAAAGAATACATATTTCCCAATTTTTGGTCCCAAAGTTTTATTAGTAAAAGAAGTATACATCCTTTTTTCCCTTTGTTACAATGCAGCATCAAAGGCTAGATCCTAGGGAGTGTAACTCCTGTATCCATAATTTTAGGAATGTCCATTTGATAAATTTCATTACCATTTTTTTCATAAAGAAAGGGGAAAGCACAATTAAGCCTGACTTTCATCTTTAAAAGACAACTTAGTTCCATCAAAAGCTTGATATGAATAAGTCAACTTCTAAAAAGTATTTTCCAAAATAATTCAGATTGTCTCATTCTCCCTATTTTGCCATCAAAATATTAATGTTTAAGGTTTACATTATCATTGTTTTATGAAAATCATTCCTTAGGGTTATTGTGTGGGAGATAAAGTAGAAATAAATATAAAATAAAATTTTTAATAAGTTATCCAACAATTGACTCATTGTTTGCAGGGTTAATAAATCATAAGATATTGAAAATCAATGATTGATTAGCCCGAGATCAAGTTGGCCCCCCCCGCCCCAACAAAAAAAAAATGGGGGTTTAGATAGCATACGAGAAGACTTCTAAGTAGCTTCCCTGCATTCAACACATCATGGTGGATCTTTTTACCTTGGATTTGGTTAAAAGTATCTTTTCAAGCATAGAACATCTAGAGGTTGAGTTGATACTTGTCAAGTTCATCATTCTAGATTTCAACTTGGTTTTTGTTTGGACGTATCTTTGTACAGAGCTTAGAAATTCATCATTCAAATTGTCTTCCACTAGAGAGAAGCAGCAAGAAACTGAGAATGTCCCAATCCTCACCTCTTCCTTGGTCACCACATTGTTATCCAGTACCCCCCCCACCCAACAAGTTCCTCACCTCCTTGGAAGTGATTTTGGTCTCCTAGAGATAGGCCATTGAAGGCCCCCAATCCCTTAAAGTTAACATAACAACCACTCTTTTATATGTTCATTGAATCCCTGGACATCCTATGACACGATTTTATTCTTCATGGCAAATCAATTGTAGCTCCCTCTCAATCCTCCTTTTTGAGCTTCTGCTGCCCTCCCAACTCTCTTCCCTCATCATTAACCTCTAAGATGAGGTTTTTCAGCTCCCTCTTTTCCTTGTCTCCCAGCTCAAGTCAATGGATTCGAATAGACTAATGGCGTCACAAGTTCTGCCCTCATAAGTAAGCCCCAGCTCTCAACTTACTCCCTCAATGTCTACAATAAACTAGTCTAAGACATCCTACCCCAATGAAACTAGGCTAAGACATCCTACCCCAAAGAACTATATCCCTTGTTGCAATTCCCCATGTCTTCACCTCCTCAAAAGCTCTAGGGGAACTAAAGAGTTTGTTTCAGTTAAGCTTATTTAATGGAAACTACGGTTAAGCAAGAAGGAAGAAAGAGTGGGAAAGAAGGAAGAGAGATGAAATTAGAGAAAGGTTTAGGGCTTCTCCAACTAATTCTACCCTTACACCTTGCATATTTATTAAATGAGAGAGAAGTACAATTAAACCCCTAAAGAAAAAATAACTAAACGAAAAAAAAAACACTCTAACACTACCCCACAAGTTGGAGCATACAAATCAAACGTGCCTAACTTTATAGAATAGTTGAAAAGGAGACCGAGCTAACAATTTTGTCAGAATATCACCCAGCCCAGCTGATCATCCAAGCGAACATAACGAGAGACAATTACAATCAACTTTTATATGTTTAGGACACTTGTGGAAAGTAAGATTATTAGTAACAAAGGTAGCTGTCTAATTATCACAATGCATCATCATCAACACCAACCTCCCGAAGAAGAGAGTGAACCCACAACTCTTATGCAATGTGTGTCATAGCTCTATACTTCGCTTCAGCATGAGAGCAAGCAACAACATTTTGTTGTTTACTACGCCACGTAACCAGATTTGCTCCAACAAATGTATAATAACCAGAAGTAGACTGCCTATCAGAACAACTATCTAACCCAAGCAACATCACTAAAACCGGTCATAGAGAGGGAAGGAGAAGGCTTATAAGAGCTCTCTTCTAGAAGAACTTTTTACATAAAGCCAAATACAACAAATAAGTTCAAAATGAGGTTGACGAAGAGCATGCATGTATTTACTAACCACACCAACAATAAAATTAATGTCCGATCCAGTAACAATAAGATAAATCAACTTCCCAACTAGCCATCTATATCAACCTACATCAGCAAACTGTTAAGACAAGGTGTGCCTTAAGGCACTCAACAGAACCATCAAGAAGATACTTAACCGTATAAACCCATCAACAACCAACAATTTCTTTCGTAGGAGAAGAACTGTAAGTTCCCAAGTTAGATTCTTATAAAGAGCACTTATCTCCTCATCCATAGCACGTTTCCATCCAAATGAAGACAAAGCCTTCTAATAAGAGGTGGGAATGTGGGATTAGAAATAGAGTACAAGTCACAAGCAAAAGACTGCAAATAATATGAAGTACAATTTTTTTTTTTTTTACAAGTAAGAAGTATATATATGAAGCCCAAGAAGGGCAAAAGAGCAAAAACCCCAAAAGTTTTACATCGGCCTTAAAGACTCTAAAAAGTTAACAAAAGAAAAGACATTTACAGGGAAAGCCTCTTTGGCCCAAAAAAATCATAAACGCAATAAGTAATTCATCAAGTTCAAGAATAGAGCAGTTAGAAGCAGGAATCTCAAACAATGAAGATGTGGCATCTAGGCTATAAGAAGCAACATGCCCATATTGGTTTCGCTGATACACCTGTAAAGGGGGATTAAGTGGAGAAGACATAGGCAAAGGAAGAGTAGGAGAAAGTACAGAAGGCTCCCCCTCCCAACATGATATCTATATATAAACACTGACATAAGGAAGAAAAGAAAGAGGTGAACTCAAAAAATGTAACAGCAGCACTTATAAAGTAGCAATGAGACTTAGGACTGTAACAACAATAATCCTTTTGAGGCCAAAAATACCCAAGGAAAACAAATTTGCAAGCACGAGAGGCTAATTTATCCTGGCCAGGATCTAGAATATGAACAAAGGCAATGCAACCAAATATTGAAATGGAGAAATACCAAGGTATGAAAAGGAGAAGGGAGACTGATGATTTAGAACCGCAAAAGGCGTGCGATTAATAAAGTGGCATGCATTAATAAAAGTGTCATGCCTAAAATGTTTTGGGATGTGTGTATTGAACATCAAGGTGCAAGTAACATCCAACACATGGTGATGCTTCCGTACAGCAACACTATTTTGTTAAGAAGTGCACGCACAACTAATCTAATGGATAATACCGCAATCAAAACAAAAAGAACCCATGAAAAACTATTTATATTCGAATACATTATTTGAGCAAAGAATTTTAATCCTCTTACCAACCTAAACAAAGATTTCATTATAGAATTTAAAAAAGATATTTGATAATTTAGATCTCTCTTTCATAAAAAACAATCATGTCATACGAGAATAATTATCTACGAATATCACAAAATAAATAAATTTATTTAAACTAAAAGAACAGAAAGGTTCTCATATGTTTGTGTGAATTACAGCAAATGACTCAAACTAACGACCATGATTACAACTCGGAAAAGAACTACGACGATGCTTGCCCAACTGAACATTCCAAACTAAATACATGACTCAAACCAAGAATACCTAAATTGAGTTTGTTCATAGATGGATAGTAGAGACCATCCTTCACATGCCTTGAACTAATCATCTTCTTTTTCTTGAGGTACTGAAACACATAAGCGATGGGAGAAAAATTTATGGAACAATTTAATTCTTTGGTCAACTGACTAATAGAAAGTAAATTAAAAGAAAAACCAAGAACATAAAAACTGGACGGCAAAAATAAGGAATGAGAAGGACGTAGAACACCTTTCCCAAGAACTGGTCGAGAAGACCAAACAACTAACATAATATGATGCTTAACAAGATTTAAATCAAAAAAGAGAGATGATATACCAAATATATGTGAGTTAGCTACAAATAAATGACCAAGGATGAAAACGAATGGGCCACACATGCTACATTACCTGAATTAGCCAAAATAGCAATGGAAGAAGAAAGAATAGCAGTTCGTAATGTTTGAACGACATTGCCAAGCTAAGTAGTGAGTGCATCATGAGAATTAGAACCGTGAATAGAAGGTCCAAATGAAGCAAGAGTAGGCAATGACTCTGTGGGATCATCAATGACCTGATGTACATAATTTGGCTTACCATACTTCACCAAATAATAAGGTTTTGTATGATTATTGCCACCACAATGATCACATTTCCTATAAGCAGGACCACCACCTCTAGAACCACAAGGGCCACGACCTCCACGACCACAACGGGAATCACAAGAACTAGATCCATGACCATCGTTGCTTGATTCTAAAGCCGAAGACTAACGGACATACTGTAGAGCCTGACGCAATGTATTGTTGTCCCAAAGATGAACGCAGCAATCAAGATTATGCATTAACAACAATAAGTAAAGTCTCACTAGCAAAAATATGATCCTTAAAACCGTAGAGATGTGAATCAAGACCATACAAAACAATCAAAAAGTCTTCCCAATAACGTTTTATGTTGCTCTAAACCAACAATGAAGGGACGACGTTGCAATAGTTGATCTTATAAATTCTTAAGAGTGCTATAGTACTCAGTCCAGACTATTTAGTAGTAAAAATCTTCTTATACAACTTATAAACCCAAGAAATATTACTCTGTTCTGAAAAAGATTCCATAACAAAGTCCAAGATTTTCTTTAAACAATCACAAAATTCAACAGTGGAAGCAACTTGCAGTTTCATATTATGCTACAACCACTCTATAACCACTGAATCCTCACACATTCAGTCTTGCGAAAAAGATTCCGTAACAGAGTCCTAAATTTTCTTAGAAAAATAAAAAAATTCAACAGTGGTACGAACCTATAGTTCCATACTATGGTACAGCCACCCTACCTCTGAATCCTCATACATTTAGTCTTCATACTTTGAGTCTGTCAACTAGATCCATGACCACCGTTGCTCGATACTAAAGCCAACGACTAACGGATATACTGTAGAGCCTGGCACAAGGTAGTGTTGTCCCAAAGATGAACAAATCAATCGAGATTATGCATTAACAACAATAAGTAAAGTCTCACTAGCAAGAATCTGATCCTTAAAATCGCAGAGATGTGAATCGAGACAATACCAAGCAATCAAAAAGTCTTCCCAATAACGTTTTATGTTGCTCCAAATCAACAATGAAGGGACGACGTTGCAATAGTGAATCTTATAAATTCTTAAGAGTGCTATAGTACTCAGTCCAAACTATTTAGTAGTAAAAATCTTCTCATACAACTCATAAACCCAAGAAATACTACTTTGTTGTGAAAAAGATTCCATAATAAAGTCCAAGATTTTCTTTAAACAATCAAAAAATTCAACAGTGGAAGCAACCTGCAGTTCCATATTATGCTACAGCCACCCTATAACTACTGAATCCTCACACATTCAGTCTTGCTAAAAAGACTCCATAACAGAGTCCTAGATTTTCTTAGAACAATCAAAAAATTTAACAGTGGTACCAACCTGTAGTTCCATGCTATGCTAGAGCCACCCTATAACCACTGAATCCTCATATATTCAGTCTTCATACTTTGAGTCTGTCATTACAGGAGGACTATCCATCAAGTATTTTAATTTGCATTTTCTGCACAAAAACATTTTTACAACATGTGCCCAAGCTAGATAGTTAAGACCATTTAACTTTTCTCTCTCTCGTTGCCTGCCTTTAACTCTATTAGAGTCTGTTATTCTGTTGCAGTGAGTTTTGATTGGCCATTATATCACATGGATGTCAAGAATGCCTTTTTAGATGTCAAGAATGCCTTTTTACACGAGAATTTACTTAGGAAGCTTATATGGTTCAGGGTATGTTGTTCTCAAAAAGGAAAACTTGGTATGCAGTTTTCTTGAGCAATTTAGCCCAATGAAGGAAGTGATCTATCACTCTGTTCTGCTGGATTCCATTACCCAATATTATCAAGATCATAGACAAAACGAGCCCCTCCTCCCTATCCAAAAAGCTTCTGTGGCAGTGAATGATTAAGCTTGCTAGTCTCCCTTCTCTCCCAACTATCAGCAAATAGAATGTAACCCCTAACTCAATTTAGCAACTGCCTGAATCTTACAATCACATCTCCTGTTCTATCAATTTATAATCTAAAAAGCTTTCTTACAAGAGAAGAAAAAATATTATAGCTACTAGCCCAGAGGTTCCCTCAAAATCATCCAAGCTGCCATAGTCATGGTTCAAGTAATTTTATCCAATTTGCAGCAGTTTATTGGCTAGACCAACCGAAAAGTTGAGATGACTTGTTAAAAGGACAAGGTGGCAGTCTGACTAGTTCAACCTTCTAGCTGGACATTTTTGCACTTCTCGTACATTCTTAGTATCAATACATATACATCCGAGACAGCCCATTGAGTCATTCACCTTATGTGTTATCTCTCTTTTTCTCTATATTATAGGCTATGCCCAAAGGGCAAGAATGGTAGAATTGTGTCCTAGGACAATCTCTTAAGTGAATCCTTTGTTAATGTCAAGTTTATATATTTTACAAATGTACCTAATAAAAACTGATAAACAATACTGACATGTAGTAGTAAAAAAGTTCATTAATTTCTAATAACCTAAATAGATAATACTAAAACTTGAGACTCATTATGCTGCATCTGAGCTGTTAAAGAGAAAGAAAAACAAAATTAAGGTGATGGGCATTTTTGCACTTCTCATACATTCTTAATATTAATATAAAAAACATCCAAGACAGCCCATTGTGTCATTCGGTCCTCTCATTCTCACCTTATCTGCTATTTCTCTCTTTCTCTATATTATAGGCTATGCTCAAAGGGCAAGAATAGTATAATTGTGTCCTCGGACAATCTCTTAAGTTTATCATTAACAATCTTTTAAGTGAATCCTTTGTTAATGTCAAGTTTCTACTTTACAAATGTACCAAATGATAAATGATATTGGCATGTAGTAATAAAAAAGTTCATTACCTTCTAAGAACCTTTTTTTTAAAGTCATTACCTTCTAATAACCTAAATAGATAATATAAACTAGAAAAAAAAAAAATTGAACAAATAAGATAGAATAACCCATTCTCTAGTTTGGATAAGCAAGAGGGAGAGGAGAGGAGGGGATAACATAACTTATGAGGGAAAGGAGAAGAGTGGAGTGGATAGTGTAATCCCTCCTTCATATTTGAATAACTAAAGAGGGAAGGAAAAGAAATGGTACAGGAAAAGAAATGGTAGTGTAATCCTTTCATCTTGCTTGGAAAAGATAGAAGAAAGGAAAGAATATTCCATTCCATGAATAGAAAGGATAAAATAAGCATTCGCTTGTTTTAAAAAAATTGGGGTAAAATAGATAATTAGTGACTCTATTATCCTTTTCCTCGATCTCCTCATACGTTTGGAAGAAGAGCTCTCCTTCCCTATTCTTTTTAGTAACTCTCTCATCATTTCCCTCCATCTCCTCTCACATTTGGAAGAAAATTAAAATAAGCTTTTAAACCCATTCAATTGGCTTGTCTTAAAAAAATTGGGGTAAAATAGATAATTAGTAACTCTCTTATCCTTTTCCTCAATCTCCTCTCCAGTTTGGAAGAAGAGAAAAATAAGCTTTTAAACCCCTTCCCTCTCCTTCCCTATTATTTTTAGTAACTCTCTTTTCATTTCCCTCCATCTCCTCTCACGTTTGGAAGAAAATTAAAATAAGCTTTTAAACCCCTTCAATTCGCTTGTTTTAAAAAATGGGGTAAAATAGATAATTAGTAACTCTCTTATCCTTTTCCTCAATCTCCTCTCAAGTTTGGAAGAAGAGCAAAATAAGCTTTTAAACCCCTTCCCTATTCTTTTTAGTAACTCTCTTATCATTTCCCTCCATCTCCTCTCATGTTTGGAAGAAAATTAAAATAAGCTTTTAAACCCCTTCAATTTGCTTGTTTTAAAAAATGGGGTAAAATAGATAATTAGTAACTCTCTTATCATTTTCCTCAATCTCCTCTCAAGTTTGGAAGAAGAGCAAAATAAGCTTTTAAACCCCTTCCCTATTCTTTTTAGTAACTCTCTTATCATTTCCCTCCATCTCCTCTCACGTTTGGAAGAAAATTAAAATAAGCTTTTAAACCCCTTCCATCTCCTTCCCTATACTTTTTATTAACTCTCTTATCATTTCCCTCCATCTCCTCTCACGTTTGGAAGAAGATTAAAATAAGCTTTTAAACCCCTTCCCTCTCCGTCCCTATCCTTTCCTTTCCTTGCTTATTTTTAAACTAAACATGAAATAATATCTATTCCCTTCTTCTACTTCTCCTCCATACAATCCAAACTGACTGAAATGAAGAACCTCCCTCATTCGGTCATTCCCTTGTTTACCAAGGCAAGTTGTTCTCTATGGCAGGCCACCAAAGTAGCACTTGATTTACTCCACCTCAGACCCAAGTTTCAGATTAGTAAGAAATATCCTATTATTATAGCTGAAATACAAAAATAATAAATTCCAAAAAGAGAATAAAAGAAAACAATAGCACAAATGAGCAATTTAATTAACTTCCTTAACTAAGATCCAACAACCCCTGCATGATGATTTATCAAGTCCAATAAAATAATATAACAAGTCAACTAGTACAATCTCCAAATTTTCAGGTCATTCCATCCAGAAAACTAACTTTAAAGAAAAGAAACAGCTAATGAAGCTTCATGATATATTATTTGGTGAGAAGTGAAAGACTGCATAAGAATTGCTCATACGCTACATCAGTTGTACCTTGAAAGAATGTTTATACCTAGAGAACATACCCCACCAACACCAAACATAAACACAAAAATCAAAATACAGATACAACAAATTTTATAGACAAATGATTGAACAAAACTAACAAAAAGAAGTTCATAACATGTTGAAACAGAACATGCAATCGCAAACATGTACCAATAAACATTTCACCAAACGAACACAAAAAGCCGGAGAAAATGATTTGGTCAAAGCCTACCGTTCCCTTGCTTTCGTAATAATCATCCAACGCCCATTGATACTTCGACTGATTCAACCCGAACCAATGCGCCACATAGTCATCCAAACTCGAATGTGCTAAAATAATAAATATAAGATTTAATTTAAAAAATGAAAGAAAGAAGTTTAGCTCTGTTGTTTGCCAAGAAAATGTATGGAGGGGGAGAAAAGAAAAGAAAACAGAAATACTAATCTAAACAGGGGGGAAATTGAAGTTGGTTCCATTTGGCTACCAAAAATAGTGTAAAGCTAAAGACAAATCCATATTTTTAGGAATGAAGAGTGAGGATGACTACCCAACAGAGGTTCAGTCTCCGAGTTTTTCCTTTTACTGGAAACAAGACGAAAGGAAAATAAACAAATAAGGCCAGAAATTTCTACCCTTTTCCTCCATTTTCTCAGCACCAACCAGAGTGCAAGGAGATTCCTTTGGACACATCACAAGCATTGTACAAAAAGGATCAAAACGATACCGTTCTGGACTTTAGCAACAGCGTCCCAGAAGAAATCGAACATCGAGGCGCTCGATGGCGACGAGACAGCAGTAAGCTTATGAAACTGCTGCGGCGGAGCTTGAACCGGTGGCGACGGCGGCGGTTTAACCGGAAGTGTCTTTTTCGGCGACGGGGCAACTGGTTCGGAGGGCTTGGGAGTCGCCGGAGGAGTGATGAAAACGGTGTACGGTCCGATCTTGCCGATCACAGGAGGAAGCACTGATTCTTTGTTGATCGGCATCTTTTTTTTTTTTTTTTACAAGAAAGAGAGATTAGAGAGTGAACAAAATGTAGATTAGAGGGAGGGAATATCAAAATGTTGTTCGGAACACAAATTGTGTGTGTGTGTGTGAGAGAGAGAGAGAGAGAGAGAGAGATGAGAAGGTTCTTAAAAGTACAAGAGTGAAAGTGAGCAGAGGCACGATGCCGAAGTGCAGAGCAGGTTTAGGACACCTGGAGCAATGAAACAAACGAATCTGACTCAATTTTCAAAAAGGGCTCTTTAGAGCATCTCAAAAGACTCTTTAAATATTTTTTTTTTTAAAATTATATAAAGGTGACATATATAGTACTTTAAAAAGTTGTTTTTTTATTTAAATGATTAAAACATTTTCAAAATTTAATATTTTATTACTTTTATTTTTTTTAACAATTTATCTTTGTTTATTTTCTACCTCTTCTATTTTTTACCAAAACTAAATTTTGAGTGCTCAAAATTCTTCTCTAATTTTATTTAATCCACTACTTTTTGTCTAAATTTGTGTTGTAAAAAATGATTTATTTATTTGAATGGAAGAGTTAGGAATGAAAATTATTTATAAAATTTGAATGATTGTTAAAAACTATGAAAATGATGAATTTGATGAGAAGAATGAGAATGGTGAAAATAACAGCTCATGTTGAGAGGAATGAGTGGTGAAAATCATAATTTTTTTTATTTTTTTTGGTTGTCAAGTGATTGTTGGATAGATAAAGTAGGTGAGTGAAACTCAAGAAGCAAAATTTACTTCCTTGGATGTTGCTCCTATTGGAACTGGGTTCACTGACGTGGCTCAACATTTATTGTCGATCGAGTCATTTGCATCTCTCGTTAGAGATGTTTTTAATAGTAAACTCAAATTTAAATTTATATTAAATTTATTTTTACTTAAATTTAAATTCAAATTTATAAAAGATTTGAAATTAAATTGGGAATTGTATGCATTCCAATGTCTTGTCTTTGTTACAATATACTAGTTTTTGCTAGAGTAACAGTTCGTATGGATAAGTAAGAGAGAAATAAAAGGAGAGGAGAGTATTAGTTATGAAGGAAATGAAAGGAGAGGAAAGGAGAAAATAATTCCTCATTTATGTTTGGATAACTAAGGAAATGAAAGACTAATATAATCCTTTCATTTTATTTGGGAATAATAAAAGAGAGAAATGAAATGAAAGGATTTTATATTATTTTATTATTATACCCTTTAAATGTCTTAGGATAGAGGTGTCATTTTTATTTTGACTTTTATAGTTTTAAAGGTAATATTGGTATTATTAAAAATTCATTAAATCCTTCTTTCCTTTCTCTCCATTTCCTCTCACTTTTGGAGGGATAACAAAATTTCTTAAATGAAGGTTAACCTCTCCCTTCATTTCCTTCCCTTCCCTTTTCTTCCTAATTTTTAAAACAAACATGATATAAGCTCCCCTTCCTTCTCCTTCCCTTCCCTTTCCTTTCTTTCCAATTCCTTCCATCCAAATATAATGTAAGGCTTTCTTCTCCTCTTTTCCTTTCTTTTCTTTTCTTTTCTTTTCTTATAATGAAAAAGAATAAAAAGCAAAACAAAACAAAACAAAAAACACAGCAATAATAGAGCGCTCAACCAACTTTCAATTTCTCTTGTGGTTCATCCATCACCACCAAAGCTTCGTTTTCACTAGCGCCTAACCCGATTAGTTTGTTTGCGCACTATATAAAGAAGCACGAAAGAAAACGAGCTGCAAGATTTTGGCAATCCACAATCAAGGCTTCGCAAATAGGACGCTTTATTAATACGTGGTCATTCTCCCCTTCGCGCCTTAAATTTCCCCATTCTCTTGTAGCACGAAATTTCCCAATTTCCCCCAATATTCACTCTAATGTGTTTTGAAGCCATACTCTTCTCCCAAATCTCTCAATCCCCTCTTCAAGCCCTACTCTTCTCTCAATCTGTGCAGTGGCCCTAGTCAAAGTCATATCATAAATTTGCTGATCAATAGATAAGGTAACATTAAAGGCTTATTTGTGTTGTTGTATAGGCGTCTTAAATAATCGATCTTTAGCAACACTTTTTAATTTCAATCCCAAGTCTTTATCAATGCATTGAGATAAAAATTTAGTGACACTTTGTGCATTGCTAATAATAATTATTGACAACATTTGGTCAATGCATAGCAAAATCTTTTCAACCATTATACTATTTGCGACATTCTAGAGCAACTCCAACGCATGTGTTATTTAATGTGTCAATTCTAAAATTTGACATTAATGTAAAAGTTATTACTTCAATAAGGTATTATTTGACTTGCCAAAAAACAATAATGTTATTTTTAAAAAATAGCGTGCCAATTCATACCATATTATGAAATACATTTAGCATATGCCAAAAGGAGAGGATGTGGGGTCCATTCTACTTTTTTAAAGAAAAATAATAGTTATGTTAAAAAATTATATTTTAGTATTGAAACAGAATTATCAAAATCCGACACCTTTGTACCAGTTATAGAATAGATTTGGTATAGATAAAATGACATTTAACATTAAAAATACTTCTAGAGATCCATGTTGCAAAAGTTTTTTAGCGACCGTTGTGGGCATGACTAAAAGTCTCAATTTTTGTAGTGCAATACTGATTATTACTTTTCACAATAGGTAGAGCTCGGATCGTCAAACATAAAACTGAAGCTTTTAAAGATATTATCCATATGAATTTAATAGATACAACAAATAATAGATGCATTTTAAAAATTATTAAATAATAGATATAACAAATTTTTTTAATTCAAAAATAAATTTTTTTATTTATTTAGAATGACTAAAAAATAAATTTTACTTTATAAAATGTTATGATTTTTTTGGATAAAAAATTTTATTTTATATATTTTTAGTATTTTTTTTTCTAAAATGTATTTTGAATGCCATTTTAATATAATCAGTAAAATTTTTTAATGGTCTTAAGATGGAAGTTAATAATTAAACTTTTTGTAGTAAAAATTCCTTTTTTTGGACTTTTTATATAGAAAAAATGTATCATGAATTTTTTGGATTGAAAATTTTATTTTAGGGATTTTTTAGTATTTTTAATTTATTTTTTAATATAAAATTTAAAAAAATTTATTTTAAATATCATTGTATTCTAACTCTTTGGGATCCATTATTTGTTCATCTAGTGAACTTTCACCTAAACTTTTTGTTATATTTTATTTGTTATTAGTAACAAATTTGTCAATAGATCCTTTTTGAGATTCAATTAAATTTTTTGACTTTTCTATTTTTCTTAATTTTTCATATCCCAATGCTTGTTTTCTAGTAGCCATATTAATATATATAAACAATTAAAAAAAATTACAAATAGATCAAACGCTATCTATAAAAAAAAATTAACACAAGCACAGGTTGAAAAAAAAATTCTAAAAATATAGAACAATAAAACCTGATTATTCTTTTATTGGTCCCAACTATTATATTGTGGGCATGCAACTCCTTTACCTTCAACGCGATAGTATAAGAAAAATAAATTTATTAATATAAAAGAGTTATAATCAATTAGATAAAAAAAAATTATATATGATAATATGTAATAAAAACTCTCTATCAAAGAATTATTCAAGTTCATTTTTAATTAAAATGAGATAAATAATATAATATAAAATTTTAAAAAAATATAAACTTACCTCAATCAAAAAAAAAAGGGAAAATGTTGAGATAATGTTATATGTTCTTCAATTTGATTAAAGAAACTCAGAAAAATTAGAGTAACAAAGAAAGCTGAGAGGGAGAGGGAAAAGGGGACAGAGATTCAGATAATGCAAGAGAGTAAAAAGGATAATGAGTAGGAAAATAAATTGTATTAAAAGTATCAAAGAAGGAAAATAAAATTTTTATTTCATATTTTTAAATCTTTTTTGAGTATAAAATATAATTGATTAAGACATTTATGATACTCTTTTTTGATAAGGATTAGAGAGAGATTGTAGAAGAGTAAAAGCGATAATAAGTAGGAGAATAATACAAAATTGCATTAAAAATGTCAAAGTGGTAGAGTGATGGTTGAGGTTTTAAGACTCTTCAGTTTTTTATTTTTTATTTTTTTGGGGTATAAAATATAATTGGTTAAGAATTTATGAAACCCTTTTTTTGGTAAGGATTTTTTTTTTTGGACTTGCACGTTTTCAAAGACTTCCATTTTTTTTTTTTGGGGTATTAAATATAATTGGTTAAAATATTTATGGGTCTTTTTTTTTTTTTTTTTTCTAAGGTTTAAACTTTATGAGCCTTTAATTATAATATAAATATATAAAAAATTTAGGACCTTATTTGTGAGTGGAGCCTAAAGTGCTTTAATGGCCTTATACAAAACAAGAGGCGCCCGGAACTGAAATAAGAGAGAAGAAGAATTAATGATAGCGTATTTATTTATTTGGCCTAGATATAGTATATAAATTCATGGGTTTATTTTATTTTATTATTATTTTAATAAATTTATTTTTATTTAAAATATATATATATATATCTCATAACTATATAATTTAGTGTAAGCAACATTAATCCTCCTATTATAGAGAATATAAATCTATTTGAAATAATTTTTGCCCATTTGTTTTCAATGTTTTGACAATATTTAATTTATTTTTCTTCTGAGACACTTCATCTTCTCAAAAAAATTTTAGTATTTGTAGAAGCTAGATTTTGAAGTTTGATTAAAGAATTATTACTGCCACTCAAAGAATCAAAGATAGATTGCCAATGTCCCCATTACTGCAACATCCTTATAGAGTTCTATTTGCTTCCTTTATATAATGAGAGAAAGGAAAATAATATAAAATTAACTTTTTTTTCTTGTTTGATTACCATTAAAAAATAGTAAGAACTGAAAAGAAACATGAAGAAGATTAAGAGAATTTTTTTTTTTACTTTATATGTCATTCCCCTTCAGAAGGCTCAAAAACTGGGGCAAAGATGAAAAGTGAAAAAAAGAAATTTTAAGCTTCCACTATTATTGCAATCACATTAATTTCTATTTGCTTCATGGAGTTATTAAGAGGGGGAAATAGAGAAAATATTGAAATTATAAAGTTTTTTCTTTCATATTAAAACAAATTTTATCAAACGAACAAAATTGAATTATTGAAGAAAATATTGAACTTTAGATTCATTCTATATAGATATAAACACATATATACAAGTGAATATATCTATAATTACATGTTTATTACAATCATTCATTAATTTACAAACTCATAGAGTAAAACTTGTGACATTCTCTTGATAGAAGTTATGAGTTACTAATAAAGTTAGTCCCAATAAATTACATACAGATTCTTTATTGAGAGAGAAATGGGGGCTAGGAAGGTGCTTGGCTTAAAATTATAATAATAAGTTGAGTGAAGCATGGGCGTGCCAGAAGCCTAAGTGGATTCGAATGTGAGAAATTTTCAAACTTATCTTTTATTTGGTAATCAAGCCACAATTGAGAAGTAAAGAATTGTCCTCTTGTGATGTTTTCACTTGTTTTAGTTGCAAAGGACATCTCAAATTGGTAATTGATTTATGGAATAAATATAAAAGATGCAGAAATAGTAGGGTTGTAACTCGGTCGGGCCGGACTTGAATCTTGACTAGGTCTAACCCGCAATAGAGGGCATTGAACTCGAGCTTGAGAATAACCCGAAGAGTGAACCCGAGCCCGTCCCAATAAAAATATGCCTAATATTGGGTTTTTCTCAAGTGCACATACATTCGAGTGTTTTTAGACTTAGTCGGGTTTCGGTTCGGGTTTTGTGCATATTCTAAGACAAAGAGGCAAATATCTCCGATCTATTGTTTCATAATTCCCTTCAATTGTCATTTCCTAGGAAGAAAAAGAATATAAAATAGATTAAAAAAGGTCAATACAATTAGATAATAAAATAAATATTACATGTTTGAATTATTAATGGAATGAACGGTCAAGATTATTTACATGTTTGAAATTTAACGGTTCATATTAATTGAAATATAAAATATATGGTTTTAAGTGGTAGCTTTTCGGACTCGGCTACCTGGCATCCCTGCCCAAGTCTGTCCTGATTTTAATTCGGACTTGGGTATCATATATTTTTGTCCAAATCATAATTTCTTGGATCGGACTCGGACCGAGTTTGCACCCTCGACTTGCACCCCTAAGAAATAGAGAATTGGTACACGTACGGTAATTGAAAGAAATTTGCAACTCAATTGAAGATACAAACAAGTAAGTTAGGTAGACTGTAAATAAGATGAACAATTATATGCTACCAAGTATGCTACGACTAGAACTAAACTACTACTAATCTAATGGCCATGAAATCTTTACAATCATAAAGCTAAAGAGACAAAGTGAGTAGTTGTTGTGTCAAGGAGTTTCTCTATTGTCGTCCTTGAGCTTTTATAGGCAAGATAATAATTCCAACTTAGTAAAAATATTGAATGATCTTATTGTAATGGTTTTAATAGTTAAATAATAAGTCCATGTACTTGTAAGGCACCTTATTACTAACGTAACTACCCATCTAACTTTTCAAACCATGATCTTGCCGTCCCTTGAGTAAATGTCAAGTATCACACATATCAATAATGATAGAGAGACCGTATTTTTTTTTATCACTTATATACCACCCTCTCACGCGAATAGTGAGATCTATCATCTATGAAGCCTACTTCATGGGTGCCACCCATGTGAGAAATATAATATCAAAGGTGGTTCAAAAAAATTGGGATCCTAACATTACTCCCCTTTCCCAAGAAAATGAAACCACCCCATTTTTTTCTTGTAGGTTAGGTATAGTACTCTCTTTCTTTGTGTTGCCTTCTCTCTCATGTGTTTCATGTCTTTATACACAATAATGTTATATGTTTTAAATTTTTGTATTTAAATGACATAATAATAAATCATTGCTAGAAAATCAAGTAATTGTCTAAAATAGTACTAATAATTTAAAAACATATCATTTGATATGAAAAATTTAGTATAAAATTTAGGACGTTAAGTATTATTGTTACGTATATGCTATAACTTGAACGCCTATATAGTATTTTATATAATTGGCCAAAAAAGATCGGCCAAACACTAGAAGCTTTTTGTGGCAGACCGTCCTCATATGTTGGCAAAGTTAACATGTCACTAATCTAGGGTTTTGAGCCTGTTTGGGCACAAATAGAAGATGATGGACAACGCAATTTTAGCAACTTGAAATTTGTAGTTAAGCCCCTAAAATTACTCTTTATAAGTAATTTTGATAAGATTTTTAAAATTATTTTTTATAAGTTAAAAAAAAAGTACATTTGATAATAATTTTATAAAAGTGGGTGAGTTTTAATTTTTCAGATGCCTAATAAAATCATTCTTCAAGATAAAATAAATGTTATTTGAATAAATATAAGTATAAATAAATATATAAGCATATATATATATATATACACACACACACACACACAAACATGTATTAGTGTGTATGTATAATCACACTCATATATAAGCTATATATGTGCATATATAGATATTTACAAGTGAAAATATTATATAAATATATAAACAAATTAATTAGGTATATAAATATAAAAATATATATAGTTGCACATAAAAAAATTAAAATACATAAAAGTAAAAGTACTTTTTGACATAAATTAAATGCTAATTTGTTTTTACTTATTTAAGGTACCGTTTGAAATTATTCAAGTTTATTTTTTTTTAAAAAAAAAAAGTAATAAAAAAAATGCGTTGCATGATAACAATCTTATAAAAATGTGTTTAATTTTAATTTTTTAATAATCCTATTAAAATAATTCTTCACAAATAAAATATATGTAATTTAATAAATACAAGTATGTATAAATGTATCTACGCGTGTGTGTATATATATATATATATATATATATGTCCGTGTGTGTATGTCACATTCCAAAATCCACCCTATAAAATTGCAGAATGTAATCGGTCGCAAGACCTTCAATTTGGTCTCAAGCTAATTGCATTTTTTAAAATAATAATTGGAAGTGGAGTTTCATATATATATATATATATATATATATATTTGAATGAATGCAATCATGCAATACTATTCCATAACTATTCATTGTACAAGTGTACAAAGTTTACAACATTGTGGGCTCATTACAATAGTCATTCAATGACTAACAATTGCTACAAATGTGTTAGTCTATCTCTATTCTTCTTGCTTTAAGTTATCGTCTGCTCTTGACATGTCATCTTCAAGACAACTAGAACATCATATGCTATTTCTCTTACTTATTCCCTAAATGCTTAAAGACTTCTCTATCATTGCTTATTGTCTTTTCTTTCTTTGAAGTACACTTGAAATGTGCATGGGTTATTCCACGTGAGTTTTGTGAAAAACTCGTGAGTCATCATGGTTCTTTATCATGGGTTTTGACCAATGGAGTTTTGAAATTCAAAGAGTGTTTAATCAATTCTTCGTCAATCTAGATTTTTAATCAATCAATATAAGATGTGAAGCATGACAATTTTAAAACATCAATAGTCTTAAAACAATTTTCAATATGATATGATCAATTTAGAGATTCAATACAATCAATACAACTCAATGACAAATGATAACGATCAATACGATTCAATTAGCGATTTGAAGATGATCAACACGGTTCAATTCAATCACTAAGATTCAATTCGATCAATGACAATTAATATGATTCAATATGCACATTATGATAGTTAACAATGCAAGATCTGTTAAAATTTTGAATTTGAAAGTGCAAGATCGATAAAATCAGTCATCTGAGTACATCAGTTAGTTGACTAAATCATAATTTAATTGATTAATGAACTCACCTGATTTCTCCAAAGGCTAGAGGTTAGTTGTGTTCAAAGTCATTCACTCGACTAATTTTTAGATTCAGTCGATTGAATCTTTTAGTGCCAATTTGTTCATAAAGGCATATAGGTTTCAATTGACTGAGTATTCAATTTGGTCGATTGAATTAAGTAGTGACTTGAGGACTTGTGAACAAAATACATTCAGTCAATTGAGTCACTTATTCTGTCAATTGAATTTGATAGCGACAAAATAAACATACACTATAAATATGATTTAGTCAACTAAATTGATAATTAGTCGACTAAATTAGGTAATTTTACACTATTGCCTATTTTGTTTAATGTTTTCTTCTTCAAATAACTTGTCTCTTTCAAAGCTTAGAATTTATCAACGTTGTCCTTATGAAAAATAATTTTGTTGATTGATTTTAACTGATCAATTAAATACTTAAGCATTATACATTTGATCAATCAATCTTAATTCACTCAAAAATCCAAAATAAGAAAAAATAAAGTTTTCACTTGATTTCTTGGACTTGAGTGCTTTCATTTGTCTTGTATTTGACTTGATGCTTGATCATGTGAGAATTTCATCATGTAATTGAGCTTTTTCATCATTGGTCAAATTCGATCAATCATTCTTTGAGTTAATTGACGTATTTTACATTATCACTCAAGGTAAATCGTTAATAGTCATAGTCAATGTCTTGTTATTGTCAAAATTATTGAGATGTCATTGATTGAAAACTTTTAGAACTAATACAAATGTTGCAAAAAATAACACTATATACAATGTCATTTTATTAATTCATATTTTTGCAACTGCGTCACTTAAAAAACCAAATTGTTAGGGTCAACTAAATTTAGTGTCACCAAAGGCTCCTTAATATATATGCAACATTGAAGTGTTCATTGCTAAAAAGATTAACTAGTAATGACACTCATGTCCGTCGCATATAACCTAATATCATTGTTGAATTGACTTTTGCTTGTGCTCATTGGTGACACATGAGTGTCCATTGCTAAGTACTTCTTTTAGTGACGATCTCAACTAAGTGTGCCAATAACTTATTTTTGTGGCACTTTATTGTGCATCACTAATAAATTTGTTGCTAAAGCTCCAGATTGTTGTAATGAGTACATATAAAGGGTGTAATGCACATAAAAGTAAAATTACTTTTTCATGCAAATCAAACGTTAGTTTTTATTTTTATTTAAATAAACAATAAAAAAATACTTTTAAAAGTATTACAAAATGGTACCAAGAGAATTTTTTTAACCTTAGATGTTAGTTTTTTCAAATACTTGGTTGTACAAAGATCAGAGGTTGAGCTGTCAAAGTGTGAGAATAGGAGTTTCGATTTAAGAGCAATCACTCTATCCAAAGACAATATCAAATATTAGTAATTTTTGTTTTCCTTTTTTATTTTCATTTATATTTGAGAATATTTAATTTCTAATTTTATTTAAGCAAGAAGGAAAATATGTTTGGATATGTTTTCATTTGAAGACTTTCAATACAATTCAATTCAATTCAATCAATGGCCATCACTAAGATTCAATTCGATCAATAATAATCAATACGATTCAATATGCACGTTACGACAGTTAACAATGCAAGATCTATTAAAAATTTGAATTTGAAAGTGCAAGATCGA
Source organism: Nyssa sinensis (assembly GCA_008638375.1). Classification (NCBI taxonomy): domain Eukaryota; kingdom Viridiplantae; phylum Streptophyta; class Magnoliopsida; order Cornales; family Nyssaceae; genus Nyssa; species Nyssa sinensis. Next base: position 17,928,288 of record CM018040.1, read on the forward strand.
TAAAATTAGTCATCTGAGCTCATCAGTTAGTCAACTGAATCATAATTTAGTTGATTAATAAACTCACCTGATTTCTTCAAAGGCTAGAGGTTGGTTGTGTTCAAAGTCATTCACTCGATTGATTCTTATATTCAATCGACTGAATCTCTTAGTGCCATTTTGTTCACAAAAGGCATATAGGTTTCATTTAACTGAGTGTTCAATTTGGTTGACTAAATTAGATAGTGAATTGAGGATTTGTGAACAGAATACATTTAGTCAACTGAATTTGACATAGACAAAATAGACATGTTTTATGAACATGATTCAATCGACTAAATTGACAGTTTAGGCGACTGAATTAGGCAATTTTACATCATTGCCTATTTTGTTTAATGCTTTCTTCTTCAAATAACTTATCTCTTCAAAGCTTAAAATTTATCAATGTTGTGCTTATGAAAAATAATTTTGTTTATTGATTTTAGTTAATAAATTAAATACTTAAGCATTATGTATTTGATCAATCAATCCTAAGTTACTCAAAAATCCAAAATAAGAAAAAATAAATTTTTCACTTGATTTCTTGGACTTGAGTGCATTCATTTGTCTTGTATTTGACTTCATGCTTGATCATGTGAGAATTTCATCATGTAATTGAGCTTTTTCATCATTGGTCAAATTCGATCAATCATTTTTTGAGTTAATTGACCTATTTTTCATTATCACTCAAGGTAAATCACTAATAGTCATAGTCAATGTCTTGTTATTATCAAAATTATTGAGATGTCATTGATTGATTGAAAACTTTTAAGACTAATACAACTGTTGCAAAAAATAACACTATATACAATGTCATTTTATTAATTCATATTTTTGCAACTAAGTCACTTAAAAAACCAAATTGTTAGGGTCAGCTAAATTTAGTGTCGCCAAAGGCTCCTTAATATATATGCAATATTGAAGTGTTCATTGCTAAAAAAATTAACTAATAATGACATTCATGCCCATCGGATATAACCTCATAGATGGGCATATAACCTAATATCATTGTTGAATTGACTTTTGCTTGTGCTTATTGGTGACACATGAGTGTCCATTGAGAATTACTTGTTTTAGCGACGACCTCCACTAAGTGTGCCAATAACCTATTATTATGGCACTTTATTGTGCGTCACTAACAAATTCGTTGCAAAAGCTCCAGATTGTTGTAATGGGTACATATAAAGGGTGTAATGGACATAAAAGTAAAATTATTTTTTCATGCAAATCAAACGTAAGTCTATATTTTTATTTAAATCAGCAATAAAAAATACTTTTAAAAGTATTAAAAAAAATGGTACCAATATTTTTTTTAACATTTTAGATGTTAGTTTTTCAAATACTTGGTAGTACAGAGATTAGAAGTCGAGAGGTTCGATTTAAGAGCAATCAGTCTATCCAAAAATAATATCAAATATTAGTAATTTTTATTTTCCCTTTTTCATTTTTCATTTATTTTTGAGAATATTTAATTTCTAATTTTGTTTAAGCAGGAAGGAAAATATGTTTGGATATCTTTTCATTTTTGCTATTTTCGTTTTCATTTTTCATGAGTAAAAAAGGGTGAACATTTTACCAATATGTGTTTTTATATCCTTCCTTTTTCTAATTAACTTGAGTTGTTGAAAATACAAAACTACTTTTAGTATACTATTGAAAATAGGCTATGTTTCACAATTTTTTTCCAATAATATTTTTTGAAAATATAATCATTTTTTTCTATTTTATTTTTCTTTATTGAAGTGTGTGTTTCTTATATACCGTAATGAGTGGCCATGGATCGATCCCGTTAGATAATTTAGGCGGAGCTAGAAAAAAACTTGAGGGGCTAAAATTAGACTAAAATTTTTTGAAAAAAAAAATTAAGGTCGAGATTTATTTTTTCTGAAATTTGGAAAAAAAAATTAAGAAAATTTTTAAAAAAATGTTTTGGGTCAAATTATGGAGTTACATACCAGTCAGGCCAAGCCTAACTGTAGATCGGCGGCTTCCGCCCTTGCACCCCAGCACCACTCGACCACCCTGCCCCTGCTACAACTTCCACCACTACCTTCCAACACCCATCACTTTAAAACCACCATTATCCCTGCCACTGTCGCCATCCAGCAGCCATGACCCTAAATCCCCACCATCACATCCAGCACCATTTAACACTAAGCTCGACTTTCTGACCACTCAAACACTAGAATCAATTTCCTCTCAAATAGCATGACGTACTTCTGGTAAAAGTAAGATAGAAGTTCTGAAACAGTCCTTATTGCTTAATCCATGGTCCATGATTCAATTTTACCCTTCTAAAACACTCAGTTCCGTTTTGTTAGCTACTTCTGAGGAGGAGGTGTGACAATGGAAAAGAATAAAAATATTCTCATTTCGTTTTCTTTAAGCATAAAGCTCCGCAGATTTAGCAACTAAAAAAAGATATTACTAAAAAAGACAATGCAAAGGAAAAAGTAAAACATGGAAAAGAAAGATAGAATTTTATAATTTTACATTTCAATTTTTTCATTTTCTTATTTTTTCAATCAATTTATAAAAAATTTTAGAAAAATTGCATGGAAATCACTCTTCTCCTCCTTTTCCTTTTCCTTCCCTTTTCCCTCAACTGGCAAACCAGATTAAGCCAAAAAAAAAATTGAGATTAATTTTCCTTTCCTTTCCTCTAACCAAATCTGCAAATCAAAGAAGCCTGAAGGCAACAGTCACACTTTAAGCACAATAATTCAAATTTCCCAGCGCCATTCTCATATATTTCAACCCCAACACTAAACTGGAAATTCTAAGCCAAACAAAATCAATTTTATCAAAATTGAAAAAATAAACAACGTTAAATAACAATAAATATAAAATAGAAGAACAAGAAGTAAACAAAGGCCTCATCTACAATAATTATATTAACTTAAAAAGTCATCCATTTTTCTTCAGGTGAATCTTAAAACTCTAGAATCTATCTTTCCACGGGTCAAACAAAAGAAGGTTGGAACGCAATACCACTTTAAAAATAAGGTTGTCTTTCATAATACTGGGAAAACGTTTTCGTAATCCAGATCAAAATGCCCATATCAAATCAATGCCTTCAGGTTTGTTGTAGACCTAAAGCACAGCAACATTTATATACCAATTCTTGAGCTATGTTCTAAAGCATAAGAAATAAATCATGAGTAAAGAAAACTACACATTTCAAGTGCACATGCCAACAGACAAGCCTACCCTGATTCTATTACATTGATGGTATCATTTTTGTCAATTGTGTCCACGAATCCATACAACATAACCAGTTTGTTTGTTCAGATGCCTAGTAAAAGACCAAAATCATTTTATTCTAATAGCAACATCCAAGCTAAAACTTTAAAGATTGAACCAGCACATTCTAAAAAACAGAAAAAAGCCAACAGCTTGACAGATTGAAAAAGGAGCAGATCAAGACTAGCGAACGAAGAAGCCGTCTTCCCTTTGCTTTATTGGTAATTAACAACAGTTTCATGAGTACCATCAAACACACATGGCAGAATGACTTGAACCAAGCCAAAAAAAAGAAGCGTAACACCATGTGCAGCAGCGTTGACATAGACGGCTTCTTCAGATTCCCGCCTGACCTTTGCTTCCTTCCAGATAATATGATGTTCTAGATAATCATAGGAAACATAGGTTTAGTACATATAAAAGATGCAAGCCATTCGTCACTTGATATATACACGCACCCATGTTTTTCTGTTTTTGTTTCTTTTGTTTTTAAGGGGTTCAAATTACAGAACCTGAACCACAACATATGGCAATACTAATTAACTAGACCTACATGTATCAATACCTACCAATCTGCTGAGTACAACTAACCTAAAAAGGGAGAATGATTAGAAGTGTGTTCTTGAGAACAGCTACATACAAACCTCACAAAATTAAACTTGGATTCAAGTCACCTGAGCAATGTTCATCATGTGCCAGAACCGCCTCAAACAAGAAATGCACAAAAGGCAGCTGCTGATTAAAGACCATTGATTGCAGGCATATCGGTCAAGCATTTTTAGCAAATGCAAACCATATACTGATTAGTTGAGACGATCTTACTCTCCACGTTGAAGGCTCCTTTTCATTCCTTTGCAAGCTCCTTAACATTACTTTGCTACAGCTTGACATTTTATTTCTTCCAAATTAGATAACAGAACTTGCCAAAGATAGCTCGTGAAGCTCACTTAGCATCCACTCCTCTCCAGTTTGGCCACCAAGGACTATAGCCCTTGTCCCTCCAACAACGCATGTACTGTGTCCCCAAGCAAATCTCGGAGGTCGCCCAGGTACATTCAATATCCTCCATGTAGGCTTCTCGTCGGTTGGGTCCAAGATATAAAGCTGTGAGGCTGAGTGAAGACCAGCCACAGATCCGCCAAATACCACAATTCTGCCACCTGGGAGGCTCACAGCTACATGGTCAAGCCTGGGAGGAGGAGCTATGCCTCCTGGATTTCCAGCACCAGGCATTCCACTCCCAGTTACGCACCTCCAACATGGTTCCTCCTCACTCAAATCCATCGTGAACACATCACTAGAGCGGAACCGGAGGGGCCCACTCTTGGCAAGGCCACCAAACATCAAAATTTTCCTACCACCATATACAGATAATGTGTGGCCCAAACGAGAAGGTGGGGTCCATGCTACTGGTATCTCTCTCCAGACAGGCTTCTCCATTGAGAGATCAAGCAGGAAAGTGTCACTAAGAAGTACCCCAGAATCTGCACAACCACCGGAAACAATCAACTTCGTCCCATCAAGAGTGCAGGAGCTGTGCCATGATCGTGGAAGCGGAGGTGCCAAACCAGAGATTTCACGCCAAGTTGGATGCTTGGCATCCAAGTCCAAGACAAAGACATCATTGAGTAAGCCCTGCCTTCCACATCCTCCAAATACAACTAAATGGGATCCGTTCACACAAGAAAGCGTGTGACCCCAACGACCAGGTGGTGGGGAGCTCACTTTGACATGTTGCCACTCTGGGTTACTGGAGTTCAAATCCAATACGAAAGTATCGTTCATTGGTTGCATGTTGACCCCCTCCCCACCAAAAAGAACCACCCGATTCCCAACAGCACACGCACTGAAGTTGCAACGGGAGGGTTCAACGGCACCCCCAACAGTCAGCTTCCTCCATGCTGCTGCTTCAAGAGTTGTCAATTCCCTTGCCAGCCGACCCCATCCTAGTCTCTTTGCCCCAGGCACTGTCTCTAAAACCCGAGTTGTTTCACTACCCCATGCATTTTGGCAGACCATTCTCCAAAGGTCCTCATTCCTTGTTAGTTCATAGAGTCGCCTACAGACAGAGCCAACAGATGCAATATCTCTCGGTGTCAAAAGTGAAAGGATCTTGAGAGACAGGACCTCATCACTCAACTGCAAAATCCCACAAAACCCACGATTGATATTTCGGTCCCCATCTTGAACTGGTCGGTAGGAGGAAAGACTGGAACGAAACCGAACAGATGGTCTTGCAGATTCCTTTGCTGAAGCTCCTGGAAGTGGACCCAGATCAAGATTTGCTTCTGTAAAGAACTGTATACCAATAATATGAGTTATTGTTTCATCATCTCCATATATAGGAGTCAGCCTCAACCTATTCATCAATGGGGACCCATCCTTCCTAAAGTTTAACAACTCGCCTTGAAATTCAACTCCTTCCTCGAGGCATCTTCTTATTTCTGAAACTACAGTGGAGTCCACCAGATGATGCCTTCTTTTTGCAAATGGGCCTCTGCATTGCAAGAAACGACTGACAAAATCGCACAAATCAGAACTTGAATATTACTTTCAACAAACAGTATTCAAATAGAAGATGGGTAAGTATTGCAGAGATCATTGAAATTATCATAGAAAGATAGGGAAGAAGTAATCTTCCAACTGACGCTTTCAGAAAGAATAAGCCCATGCACACCAAAAAATAAGGTCCACACAATTAAAAATATCATTATCAATGAACTACATAAAACGATGCACATCTACACCCCAGGTCGTATGATCAAGGCCAATACAGATCCATAAAAGTTTTGATGTGGTAAAAATTTATCACAAAGCAAACCAAATGGTAACAGACATGCTAAACCAAGCAGCAAATTTACTCATAGTAGCACTCTCATAATTGAAACCAAATGGTAACAGACATACTTACCCTTAGCCAGGCCCCTGCTCTACAGCATCAGGGCCTAGGTGGGGAAGGTAGCAACTGATCTCATAGGAGTGCCCAATCATGTGGCATTGGGCACTTAGGATATAAAATGTGATGCTCAATAAAACATGGTCTTTATATATAATATATGTTTGTTTGGATTTTAGATTAAAGTTCAAGGAAAAACCAAAAGGGAAAAAACTAAGATAGATAAACTTCTCAAAAAAAAAAAAAAAATTAAGATAGATAAAATGAAAAATATGCAGAACGCATGTTTCAGTATTGCAAGAAGCTCCCATCAATTTGGGTGTAATTACAATTTTTGAAATTTGATTCCCTAGTTCTCACTTTTCTTTAAATGTATTATAAAAATTACAAGAACTTAAGATTCAGTTGAAATTTCACAATTTTCCAGCTCCATCTACTGAATTAGGCTCATTTTCATGATGTTCGTCTATCATTACTGCTTGTAATAGCAGAAAACTTGGCTAAAAATGGCCTAGATTTCACCAAGCATAAGGAGAACGGAACACCTAAACTACAATGAAAATTACTATAATGCATGTCCATTATTTTGAAGGATCACAATACACAACAATCTGATGTAGAGGAAACACTAGAGAGTAACTGAAAATACACACTCCGTTTACACGCAGTTGCCATGGTAGTCTTGAAATATCTTTTAACTTGCGTGAAATAATATCATTGTCAATTAGGTTTAACTAGGTTTGAAATTCTTAACCAATGGGCAGTTTCATAAATGTACGAGTGTAGCTGAGTGTAAATCAGAAAATTTCCTACAACAAACGTACTCACATCATTCTCATATAAATATTAATAAATGAGGACCTGCCCCAAAAGTAATATATATTTCATCTCAAACTTCGAAAAAAAAACCCACGCATGTCACAAATTTCCCATTTGTTTTTACTGATCTAGAGTCAATTAATAATGTCCGATGGACTTTGGTCTTTGAATGTATCTTTTTGGTTCCTATAGATTGCCCTTACACAGATGGAACCATAAGAAACAATTAATCCTTCCACAACTCCAACTTCCAAAATGATGCCCCAGCACTCAAAGGACTTAAAACTTGTGCTTTCTTCAATTCATCATAAAAAACACAAAACCCATAATCTGAACTTAATCCACTAGAATTTTCTCTAATAATACATTAAAACACTCTTTGACAACTTTCTCATCAACCAACATCCCCTTTATGTGATGTTTGCATTGGGAACTTACAGATCATAGAGGAAAGAGAATGACCACATTTAGGTCATTGCACTTGCATTTCCACAAATCCCTAATAGTTTCTAGAGTTAATTAGCCTTAAATCCCTTAACAAGATGTTCAATTATTTTAAGGTCCACGCTATTTTCAATTGTAAAGTGAAGGACACGAATGTTTCTAATTTTTAGCTCAGGTCCATCTCGATGACATGGCACTTACAATTTTTCTATAAATGACAATAATAACCTAATGCAACAATACCCCTATATGCGTGGATAGCCACCGCGAGATCATCGAACCCATCGTCACCGTCTATCTTTCGTCGTCTCCAACTGCACTCTACATTGTGATTTGAAAAAAAAAAAAACAATCACCGATTGTAGCAGTTGCATAGAAGGTTGGTGAATAAATTATTACTCAAAAAAAAAATTGCTTTTCTTTAGTTATTAAAGGTATCCATTGTTTACACTTAATTTCCATTACTTTTTTTCACAATAATTTTGATATTTGATATATCTATCAATATTTCTATATTTTGGAACTTTGATATAGAAGTCGGTATCAATAGTTTATTCATTGCCAAGTGATAACCCTGTGCTCTATTTAGAAAATTCAAAGCTTGGGTGTAGTGCCCGTGGGTTTGGTTGCTATTAATTTTTTTAGCTTGAATGGTGCACAAGTCTCTTGTTCTTGTATTTCTTCTTCATCATCAATTTTTTTTTTTTTTTGAACCTCAACATCCTCTTTGGGAGGTGAAAGTGATACCATTCAAGCTAATACTTGATGTCTTCTTCATCATCATTTTTGCCCATCCATTCTCTGTATCATTGCATTAATTTTTTTTGTATTATCAAATTTGTCAACCAGGAGATGCAGGTTAATCTCCCCCAAGGAAACAACGTAAATATTCTGGTTTTTGGCTGGAGGGGCTTTAATGTGAAATCATATGATCATTAGAATATATAATGCAACCCTGGTTTGTACAGCCATAAACATTCTCTAACTAATTTTTTTGAATATGGGAAACAATCCAGATTCCTGGTAGTCCCACAACGGCCACAACACATGCCATAAATGCTTTCATGTGAAACATTGGATGTGCCACCGCAGAACTGCGATGCAGTTTGTATGTAATGTTCTTGTGATCCCCTCCTATTGTTATGATCATTTAATATGGCACACAACAAAATATATAGAGATGTAGGGATATAGAAACTCACTGCATTACTTTTGAGGTTAGTTAACTTCCATAGGGCTCTTATAAATTATTGCTAACATGATGTACAAATGCACCGTTCGATACGTCAAATCAATCATCTATTAGATGCCAATTTTCTAAAATTTATCTACAGCAGTCGACTCAACTTTGGTCCCCTTTAATGTCCAGTGACATGCGCAAGCGGCTTCCTTCTCCCTCTCTCTCAACTCATCATGAAGATAATCTTATGTGGAGGGTCATGGTCTTGACATTAATGTTTGAGATAAAGTGGATTTTCAAAAAATGAACCAAAGCAGCTAAAAGGTAGATATAACTAGTTAATATAATAGATCCAGCCAAATCAACTGCCAGTTCCAACCAATGTACTTGTTTGAAGGTCGTTTGCTGGATCGAACAGGAAAGTTTGATCAGTCAGCTCACTAGCTGAAAAAACAGATTTGAATTGTGATTAAGAATGGAGAAGAGAGAAATGTTCATGCCACAAGCAGCTTTGCTTTCTAAAATTTTAGGCGCAACAATGCTGATTTGTTGTAGGATTTCAGAACAATTTTCCAGAGGAACAGATAGATGACAAGTGCGAACATGAGGGAAAAAAAAGGGTTTGTGTGAGGATGATGATAGCACATTTCAGTGACAAGACCTTCGAGATCTCCAATGAAGGCACTGATGGGGAGGAGATGTTCCAACTCATAGAGAGAGGGCCGAATGTGATTCGTAGACTCTGGTTGATAAGGTCTGAGTTGGAATGGTTATGCACGGTCTTGGAGGAAGCTTCAGAGGAGAGGAATAAAATGAATTTCCCAAGGGGTCAAGAGGAGGAGTTTGTGGCTGTGGCAGAGGAAGAATGATTGTGTGTGTGTGTGTTTTTTTTGTTTTGGGGGGGGGGGTTGGGGGCAACATGAAGATAGAGTTGGTGGTATTAGGTTCCAGAAAATGCGAAGGTAGATGGCTGGCTATCCATGACAGGGGCATTTAGAAGAATGGGCTTATCAAAGCCAAGAAGACAGAGAAAGAAAATGGTTTCGTCCAGGGAAGCGATGGAGATCAGAGGGTGGCGGGACATGAAATTAATGGTGGAGAAGGATAAGAGAGGCGATTGGGAGGGTGTTTGGGTGCGTCTGAAATCATGTGAAGGTAGACTGAACTACTTACAACGATGTTTGGTAGCTCGAATCGGTGCTCTTCATGTGCCGATTCCAGAGAGAGAAAGGGTCCAGAGATTAGCCTCTTTGCTTTGAAGTGGTCTTGGGTCTGCACATTAAATGGCCAAAAGTGAGGTAATCCCATTGGGTGAAGTCAGACAGGCGGCGGAGTTGGCTGCTACATTGGGGGATGTAAAGTTGGTTCCCGGACAACCTCTTACTTAGGATTTCCATCGCAGGGGGGGGGGGGGGGGGGGGGGAGCTTCTCCATGATCTTGAAGGGTGTGGGACCTGGTTGTGGAAGGGTTCCAAAGGAAGTTAGGGCCAATAACTTTCGAAAGGTCGTCGCCTTACGCTTATCAAAAGCATTTTGGCAAATCTTCCCACTTATTTTATGTCTCTCTTTCATATCCCAAGCTCCATGGCGAGAAGGTTGGAGAAAATTCAAAGGGACTTCCTTAGGGGTGGGGTAGATGAGGGAAGAAGAATTCATTTAGTGAAGTGGGAGATTGTAAGAAATTCAATTTCAAGAGGAGGATTGGATATTAAAGACTTGCAGAATTTTAACAAAGCTCTTTTTGGTAAATGGTTATAGAGATTTGGAAGAGGGTAGGAATTTCTTTGGAGGAAGGTTATAACTTTTAAATATGGCAGTGTGGGGGGTGGCTGGTATTCTGGGGGTGTTGATGGTCCTGTAGGCTGAGGTTTGTGGAAGTCAATTCATAAAGGATTGGCATTGTTTAAAAATGACGTTAGGGTGATGCTTGGTGATAGTTCAAAGGTAAAATTTTGGGAGGATGACTGGAGTGGGAATAGGGCCTTGAAAGATAAGTTTCCCTTGCTGTTTAGTCTCTCTAACAACAAGGATTTATTGGTAGAGTGTTATTCTCAGGTTGGGACAGGGGTGGTGTGGACTATTTCATTTAGAAGGCATTTTTTTGACTGAGGAATTACGGAGGTGGACATGATGTTGGAGCTGTTAGCAAGCTGCAGGATTGTTGAGCATAAAGAAGATCTCCATATAAATATAGAAGAAATTGACTTATCCAAAAAAAAAAAAATATAGAAGAAATTGAAAAAATTTCCATATACATTCACTCCCCCCACCCCCTTCTAAAGTATATATCTGAGCAACAGATTGTATCAGTCATCATTTAGAACTCAAATAGTGTAAGAGTGACCTCATCTTTGCAGTCACTTTGCTGTGAAAAGAACCTCATCTTCACATAATCACTTTGCTTTGAAGAGATTGAAAATTTTAAATCACACAACATTTTTGGAATCACTTTGATTACACCAATTCAATGTAGCTAAGCATTTATAGTTAGACTGCAACCAACAGAACAAAAATATATAAAATAAAGCCCTTTAGAGGGCAAAGATGAAAAAATAATATTGCATCACTAAAAAGGGGATCCCTAGCAACTAAGAATGAATAATTACCTGTGAGCACCAAAAAGCACACTTATTAACAAATACAATTAAGATTACATGATGCCCCAAGATGTACTCCTTTAGCCTTGCCCAGAGACCAAACTCAGCATGGCCTCCACATAACTCTTGAAAATGCAAAAATATTGAGGTGTAAAATGATGAATTCACTGGTTTTTAAACCTCATCTTTCCAATCATAACAATTCTGTCTCCCAACACTTACCCTGATGTTTACGACATTTCCAAGTTATTAAACTTCATTTGTCAGATTATAGTTTGCGCCATTCATAGGGAAAATCTACCTTGCAAACACGTCACGGTGAAAAAAAAAACAGCTAGTGGAACCTCCCCTTTTACTGACAATGACAAGGTCCAAATTCCAAAATAAAAGGCAGTCCCTCACTCGAGTCACAATTCATCCAATATCCAAAACAACCAGCTCTTGAGTCTTCTTAGGTACTATATTAGATGATACCATTACAATAACAGAAGTTTGTTGATATATTCCTTTCATCAGGCATGTGTATTTTGTTGCCACTCCATAGAGCCATGTATTGCACAATACATTTCAATATTGGATAGTGGTTTAAATTATAGATATCCAACAAGGAATTCTGCAAGAGCCTCTCCTTGAGGTCAGCCTTGAAGCATAAGCTTTCACAAAGCTCAGTGTTGATGACACGATTGTAGAACTCCAACTCAACAATGCAGAAACAGATGCCCAAGCCTTAGCTCTTCTACACACATGCTGCTCCCTCTCTATACAATTTTCCTAGGTCACTGACTTTCAACCCTCATCCCATCTTTACGACATTTCCAAGTTTTTAAACTTCATTTGTCAGATTATAGTATGCACCATTCATAGGGAAAATCTACCTTGCAAACACGTCACGATGAACAAAAAAACAGTTACTGGAACCTCACCTTTACCGACAATGACAAGGTCCAAATTCCAAAATAAAAAGCAGACCCTCACTCGAGTCACAATTCATCCAGTATCCAAAACAACCAGCTCTTGAGTCTTCTTAGGTACTATATTAGATGATACCATTACAATAACAGAAGTTTGTTGATTTATTGCTTTCATCAGGCATATGTATTTTGTTGCCACTCCATAGAGCCATGTATTGCACAATACATCTCAATATTGGATAGTGGTTCAAATTATAGATATCCAACAAGGAATTCTGCAAGAGCCTCTCCTTGAGGTCAGCCTTGAAGCATAAGCTTTCACAAAGCTCAGTGTTGATGACACGATTGTAGAACTCCAACTTAACAACGCAGAAACAGATGGCCAAGCCTTAGCTCTTTTAGACACATGCTGCTCCCTCTCTATACAATTTTCCTAGGTCACTGACTTTCAACCATCATCCCATCTCTGCTGCTCAATATAAAAGTTGATGGAATGTCTCAACTTTAGTTTTTCCACAACAATTTAGAGAAACAATTAGCCTCACCTAAAAGGATAAAGTTGTTTTGTCTATTTGCAAAAGAACTTGTTAAAAAAAGTTTCTTGGCTATCGTTTCATCATTAAATTATGAGTTTACCTGTTTTTAGGAAAATAGTCAGTACTACGAATGAATTATCAAAAACAAAAAATTCGTAGTACTATGAATGTTATGCTACTTGTCAAAATAAAACGTTCTTGCAATATATTCTTATCAAAAGCATCCTATAAAGGTGTTAATACCTTGCAAAATGTTTTATGCATGGAATCGATGATCTTCTTTTAGAAATAAATTATTATAACAATTTTAAAATATTTAATACAATGTCACATAGAAACTTCTAAATGGGTTATGTATCATGCAGAAACAAAACCACTAGTAGTCATGGAACAATTGGAATTCCTATCTCAAAATCAGTGCAAAAGCCATGTCTAACACTGTATGCTCCAAACAATCATCATTCTAACCTAATAGAGATGAAGAAATTCACATAATTCAAGTCTTTGACAATTCAACCATCTCCACATTACCATATCAGGGATTAGACTAATGTGACACTTAGACAACCTATGAAACACGGACACTTTATTTTAACTCACGTGTCAATATCGGATACCGATACTCTCGGATACTTCCCGGACACGTATCGGACTTGCAAAAAAATAGTAATTGGTAAATTTGTTTTGAGACTTAAATCATGGATGATGATTAAATAAAGAAATTATCGAATTTTTATTTAATGACTTTATTATTTTAATATCTTCATAATATTTTCGCGATTTGTATGTTTTTATGCTAATTTTAATTAAAAAAATGTTAGGTTTTTATTATATGGTCATATAAAAAATATTAGATGTATATTCAACGTGTCCCTGATGTATCCGTGTCTTATTTTTTTGAAAAATGACGTGTCAGCGTGTTCATGTCGTGTAGTATCCGTGTCCCATGTCCATACTTTTTAGGACTCAACAATACCCAACACGCCTATTTGAGTTCATATAAAATGGGTTCAAGCATGATAACTAATTAAAGCTTAGGCGCATCTTTTGACTCATTACCACACTAAATTGTTTAATGAAAGCCCAAAATGCACCCTCTAATAAAAATATCTTAACATCCAAGGTAGTGCTGCCAACTATGAAATAAATAAGAGAAGAATTTCAACATTACAACTAAGATTGATTAACATTAGTTTTTTTAATAAATTAGTTTTTCATTATAGACCGGCCCAAGGGAGCCAAACCATATATAAAAGAGACAAGTCAAACAAAAATTAGAGTCTTGTGTCTCCCAAAAACTTTATAAAACATCAATCAAAGATGCGTATGACCCTACTATCCACATGTATGTACAAGACTTGCAAAAAATTACTTTTAACTCTACAAGGGGCAATTTTTCCCCTCCAAAAACTATCCTATTTCTTTCTTTTCACACACACCAAAAAAGATACAATGAGGCTGCATGCCAAATCTCACAAAAACCATGGTACTAGATATATTGAGCACCGTTTGAGCTAAGCAGAAGCCTCTTCTTTTTTAAGTTCTCCATTGTAAGGATAGCTCCCCAAGCAACGGCGCACAAAAAACACCACCTTGACAAGAACTCTAGGCCCCTAGATACTCTTCCAAGGTAAGTCTACAATACCTTTTTCTAGAGAGCACCTTATAAAAGATCTGACAGTAAAATTCCTCCCATTCCCTGGAAACCATCATATAGCAGCCTCCCAATCAGCTCTTGTTTTATACTTATGCAAGGTCTCCTCCTCCATCTCCCAGTCTTGTTAGTTCCTCTTAAATTGGGGGGTACAAACCACGCCATTACCGAAAATGACATAAAAATCTGCAGCCAGTGCCTCTCAATCAGATGTCACTTGAAATAGCTGAGGACCATATTGCCGCTCCACACGTCACACCAACTACTTCATTAATTCATTCAACTCTTTCTAGAACTATTGAGCATCTCAACCAGAATGTTAATCAAAATGAAAAAGTTTCTAATATTGAGTTGAAGAATAATTCAATTCTTCATTAATGTTCATTTCCATTACAATGGATCACATCAAAACTTAAAGCCTCCTTACCATTATATATTTATCCAGTGTGTGCATCTTCAATGCAATTTTATTAGAGGCCTATCCAGCAATCCAATCCCTGATCCCTCATGAAATAGGCACAAGAGGGTGCAAAAATCATGATGGTCATGCCATTTTTGCCTTCCCTAATTCAATAAAACTATCATTCTAAGTAGTTGTCCTTCTCACAGGATTCTAGAGAGCTAAAAAGAAAAGCCATCCATTCAGTTCTCTCAAATAAAACCCTTCAGTAGCATAATGGCAGCTGTGGTTGTTGGACATGCATTCACAATCTCAGACAAAGTTTCTTATGCTCTTATCATCTGCTTTTTTCATTTAGTCTCCTACATCAATAAATAAGTCCCTAATTTCATTGACGAAGACATAAGCTTCCACTCAGTAGCACCTATCCTTCTCATTCTATTTGAGTCAGCTTTCTACTATGTTTTCCCCTTTATTTTGCGAGGAGGAAGAGTGTTTTCCCCTTTATTTTCTATATCCAGTTTAGTCTCCTCACATTTTTTGAATAATAGATGCAGATTTTGGGAATAAAAGATGCAGATAATTGCAAGTTCCCATACTATAAATGCCTCAGAAGTCCCAAATCTAACAATTACTTTGTCCAGCATCACCAAAACTTAGACCTAATATCAATGACAAGCTAGAAATACAGTTTAAAACACTTTGACAATGTAAAACCCAAGAGCCCTCTGAGAAATGACATTCCCCACAACAAAGAGACTACAAAGTCTACGTCAATCCACAAAATGCAAATAAAGTTCTCATTTCATGAACGAAAGCTGCCCAATTTGTGAACTAAAAGATGTTATCCATAAAACTTACCAGTTGCGACCGAGAACCTCTTCAGCTCGATACCCAGTGACCAGCTCGAACACCGAATTAACATATATAATCGGATGGTCCAACTCTAACGCATCGGTGACGACGAACCCGCAAGGCGCCGGTTGAAGCAAACTGTCCACCTTAAAAGGCAAGGGCCCACCATCGTTCAGGAGGAAACCCTCATCGTCGCTGCTCAGATCAGAACTGCTGTCCCACTCCATGAGTTTCTTGAACCGTTTGTTCAACCCATCACCTCAAATTCAAAGCAACACAGAGAAAGTCAAGACCTGTAGCTATTAAAACCAACAAAGGAAATCCAAAATCTTCCACCAAACCAACACAAACCTCAGCTGTTAAGAGAGGAAAGAAAAAGGGGCTCGAATTAGGGTTCTTTATCGATTCCTTTATTGTTTTTGGGTTGGGGAAGATGGAAGGAGATGTAAGGTTTGATAGTGTCCTGTGAGAAAATGAGTGGTTGGCGAAGTTTGGGAAATTAGCGACACGTCGATCAAAAATTGAGGGAGAGTTGGCACCGCCTTGGGAGTGGAAAAATCTGGGGCGTGGGGTTAGGGGGGTGTCGTCAGTTGTGTTGGGTACGGGTCCACGGCTTCTTGCTAGTGCTGCCGGTGATGGATGCCCAACGCTTGTGGCCAACGCCAACTTGGCGTCTTCGTTATGCAATCACCGGGTAATGCAAGTGGACCAGTTGTTAAGCCGAATTTACTCTGCCCACTGGCACAGTTTAGTTATAATTTTTATTTCTTCTATATGTGTTATCTTGTTTACACCACGTGATTCTTTAATAATTACATTTAATAAATAATACTGTCTAATAATTAATAATTTTTTTTGAGAAACTAACTCATTTTTATAACTATTTTTTTTAAAAAAAATCATTATAATATTAACTACCAAAAAAAAAAAAACTCACATTTATAATATATATATATATATATATAAATATAAAATTATTATTACCATCTATTTTTAGTAATAAAAAATTATAACTTAAAGAGTAAATTACATCTACCTCCCTTGAGATTTCTGACAATTGCAAAAACCTCTCTTATATTTTCTGAAATAACACTGCCCCCTGTCAGTCTTGTCTCATTCACTCCGTTAACGGAATTAGTAAAATTATTAATTTACTCTTGTATTTTTATATTATAATTTTATTAAAAAAATTCATAACACTCTCTCTCTCCTCCTCCTCCTCCTCCATCCCCTCTCTCTATCCAAATCCCCCTCAGCCCTAACCCTAACCCTAACCCCAAACAGTGCATAGCCCCCCTCTCACTCCCTCTCGTCGTCCCTACGATCAACCCACAAAGCTGAAGTGGGTCTCTCACTAGCCCGTCGTCACCCCCACAATCACTGACAGATAATAGCGTTGGTTCGGACTCGGCGTCTCGGCGAGCCTCCGTCTTGATCTATGACCAGATCTGGCCCTCCTTGCTATCTGACTCGGCCGCCGCCGACAGAGCATATCAGAAATCGCCTGCAGGCATTGTTAACGTCGCCGTATAACTGACAAATAATAGCTGAGAACTATTAGAGGCTAAGAATTTTGTTTGAAGGGGGTGAGAAATTTGTGCTGCTTCTACAAGGATCTGAGAAAATCGTTATATATACACATATATATGGGTAATTTCTTTGCAGCGACGTTGGACATGTTAATGGCGTCATCACCTATTTTGTGATCTCTGGAGACGTTGGACTCGTAGATCTCAAGTTTGCTTTAGATCTTAAGCAAATCAACCCGGCCGGTTTTGTGATTTGTGATTGAATTTATAGATAAGTTTAAGTGGGGAAACGAAGACGACCATGAAAGCAAAGTGGGTTTTTCTCGATGACCCGAGGTACTCATTCGACAAACCTAGGGCTTCTTGGGATGGTATTTGGTCGGGCGAACGTTTCCACGGCTTCCGTCGATGGTTTCAGTGGTGGAGGATTCTCTGGTTGTGCAAAGAGCACGCGGTGGGGATTTTACTTTTGATATCTCAAAGTTGCAGGGAAAGATACAGTGGGGAAATTTTAAGAGAAGAAGCAATGCCGGGCTGCTGCAATTGAGTGTGGATGGGCTAAGAAAATGGCCCAAGCTCTGCTACTACTTCTAAGAGATTGCTGCTCGAGCTTGACTCGTGACTTGATAAGAAAACAGTGGAAGAATGTGCTTTTGGAGTAGGCTATGGAACAAATTGAGATGGAAGAGAGAGTAGAGACAGGGCTGAACTTGGTGGAGGAGATGATTGCTAAGCTCAGTGTTGAACCTGGTGAAGAGAGAGAGGAGATGGGTGAAGAAATTTTGTCTTTTTTTAATTAAAAAAAATATTATTAAAGTGAGGCTAGTTTTGCCATTTAACCATGACTTGTAAGGGGCAAAATTGGTATTTAGACAAAAAAAAATACTTACATCATCAAATGGCATTAGGTCAATTAACGGTCATTGACAGTAGGGGGAATCTGTTATATACATTGAAATCAAAAGGGGGACAGTGTTATTTCAGAAAGTATAGGGGAGGTTTCTGCAATTGTTAGAAACTTCAAGGGAGATATGTGTAATTTACCCTAAGTTAAATTAGATATAATACATATGTTTTATATGAAAAAATATCACTCTTGGTAATATTTTCTTATTTTGAAAATATATTTGTGGGGATTGAAGTCTTAATCGAGATGAAAAAATCTTTTTCTTTCACAAGCACTTCCTTCTGTGTTGATCGGCACATAATGAGCTCTTCTCCTAAATTTCACAATTTCATAATTTTTTGAAAGTTTTGACTTTTTTTTTTCCCCTAAAAAAATCCATTTTTCTAACTATTGGGCCTACCAAATGGACTTTTCTTGGGCTTTCTTGACTACTGATGAATCATTAATGTGAACCAACTAAATAACTTTCAAAGATGGCCTTTTTGGGCCTATTCTCATCATAATTCAAAAATTCTTTTGAATGTCCTATTTCTTAATCTCTGATTCAAGAGAGGCTTAGAAGTCAAATCTTTTCCCAATTCTTTGAGAATCTTTTCCTCAAAATCTAAAAATAATTTCCTTCACTCCACTAGAATTTAATTCCTCTCTATGAGTCTTCCCTCTTATCAATTCTTTAGGAATCATTTTCTCGTCGATTTCTATTCAAGTTCTAGGTATCATCTCTTCTCACTCCATTAGTGTCTAAATCCATTCCATGTCACTAGGATTACATCTTTCTAACCTTTGGCAATTCTTTTCTCATTCAAGTAAACTTTTCATTCTTCTTAGGACTTAGGGGCTACTTAGGCATGATGCCCCTAATTTCTTTTTCTTTTTTCAAACAAAAAATTTAAAATTCAAAAATTCATGATTATAGATGTTTCCTTTTCTTACTAAGAAATGATCTCTTTTTACAATCATCTCATTCAAAATTTTTTAAAGAAAAAAGGTTTTCTTATCAGCTTGGATTCAAACTTCTCCATATTCATTTGGCAATTAAAGATTTGGTTTTCCTTTTAATCAGCTCAACTCAAGAACCATGATATCAAAGGCAAATCAATCACTACACACAGCTCCTATGGCCATGGATCAAGAATAGTTGTTCAAGATACTAGCTGAAATAAGGAAAGACATTTCTAATCAAAAGGAAGAGTCACAAAAAGTCACCCAAACTTTTCAAGAGTTTGCACAGCAACAACTGTCACCTCTACCACTTATAGTAGGGCCCAACAATGCTTGGCCCAATCCATAACAAGTGCCTCTAATACTAGCCCAAGATCCACCTCTGCATCTAACAGTTCAAAATCCAAGTACCCATGATCTGTTGATGGGGTTAAACAAAATAGGCTCGTTGAAGGACCAAAACCCCATGATGAGGCTTTTCTTATGAGGCTTGAGAAGATGGAAACCTTAATCACCAAGTCAGACCAAGGTGATGATATGATTAACATTTGCAAGTTATCCCTTTACCTAGAGGTCCATCTACCCCACAAGTTCATAATGCTAGAAAAAGACAAATTCAATGAGACCACTTATCCAAAGACTCATTTCAAGCTCCATGTGAGAGACATGCAACCATTAGGGGTTGCAACTAAAATGATGGCCCAAATATTCCACCAAACCCTCACTAGAGCAGCACTCCCCTAACTTTTAGATCTTGACGAACCCATATCCACAGACTGGGAACAACTCTGTAATGTCTTTTTCAAATAGTACAAATACAACAATAAGTTGGACATCACACTCAAGGACCTTGAGACCACCAGGCAAGATCCCAAGGAGACTCTGTCTATTTTAATTACCAGATGGAGGACCAAGGCAACCCAAATGATTAATAGGCCCACCGAAGTTGAATAAGTCTAGATCATCAAGAAAAGTCTTCTCCAGGTCTATCGCGAGCCTTTCTTTTCCCATTATTTTGATTTAAAGTTCTTATAGGGACTAGAACTCAAATTGAAGATGCAATCAATGATGGAACATTGAAGAAGCCCGCACAAAGTACCGAGCCAAATAACTTAATGTTTGCGGACAATGCTTTAGCTTCACAACAACCACATTCTTAGCCTATCAATTTAGTTTCTACACCACAGCCAAATTCATCTCGAAGACGGCCATCAAGATCATTCTCTGAACTACTTACATCATTGAGCAAAGTTTTTTTAAAGCTTTGCGAAGTAAAGCAACTCTAACCTTTAGATCCTCAGCCCACTATAAACCCAATACCCAAGAACTATGATCTGAACAAGCATTGTGCGTAGGCCACCCTACTGATCGATGCACCACTTGAGGCATGTTATCCTAGATTTGATTGACAAACAGATCATTGAGCCTCGACCTTCAAGTATCAAGCAAGATTAACTTACAATCAAGAGAAAGGAACTTGCTAAGCCTGAGACCAATATTTTAGTCTTCATGGATAGTTTCTTTTTGTCTTTCCTTATATTCAATAAAGGAGATTTCATACATATTCTTTAAATTCTCATATTTTCAATAAAATATTTTGACATGATTTACTCTTTAAATCTTTAAGGAAATGAACCTCATTAAATTCATGATAAGATTGAATCTTTAAATCTAAGCATTATCAAACTTCATCAATTATCTTGATTTTCTTCATGTTCTTTACTTCATCCATTTATCTCAATGGAGTTTTGTCTGATTCATACACCATCCCATGAAGGATAAAGAGAATGACCTTAAGCAAACATCAACATCAACATCTTAAGTCTCAACAATGTGGTTGTTTCTAGTATAGACACCTCATTTGAGACCCTTGATTGTATAAAGTCAATTTTTCCATTTTTGATAAGTTGCTACAATATGTCCCACCGAGGGGTATTTTAGTAATTTCTCATTTCGCCCACTAGGGGCATCCTAGTCATTATGCCCATAAAGGGCATTTCGGCCATTAAACCCACCAAAGGCATTTTGGTCATTTCACCCATAAAGGGCATTTTGGTCATTATGCCCACCGATGGCATTTGGTTATTTCACCCACCGAGGGCATTTTGGTCATTATGCCAACCGAGGGCATTTTGGTTATTTCGGTCATTTCGCCTATAAAGGACATTTTAATCATTTTGCTCATTAGGGGGCACTTTGGTCATTATGCCTACTAAGGGCATTTTGGTCATTTGACACATTAGAACCCTTGAGGGTATTTTGGTTATAATGCCCACTAAGGGTATTTTGGTAATTTTGAGTGTTTTCCTATCCATTAGGGGTAGTTTGGTAAATACTAGAGATTTCCTACCTTTTAAGGGTATGTTCGTAATATTAGTGTCATTTTTTCCTTTGGAGGGTACTTTGGTAATTATAACATATTCCTATCTCTTATAGGTTATTTTGGTCATTCATGGGCATACATATAATTTCTATGTCATTTTATCCATCTAAGGTTAATTTGGTAATTTTAGCCCTTAGGGATAATTTTGATTTTTTATGCCTTAGTGACATTTTTATAATTACCGTGTCCTTAAATTCTCCACTAAATTAGGGGCAATATAGTAAATATAGGTTTATGCACAAAAACTTGCCTATTTCCCTTCTTTCTTTATCTCCAAGTAATCCAAAACAAGCTCTTATTTTAAAGGATTTGTTTTGACTTGTGCACAAAATATCATCCTAATCTAAATTGCTTGCTTATTAAGCATTAATCTTGACCATCCATCCATAAGATTCATTGTGAACCCTTGGATCAAACCTCCTCTGGCCACCATAATCGAGGACAGTTAAATTAGTAGCCAGATGCTGCTGCAATAATTCTCTCTTCTATATTTCTTCTCCCATATTTTTGAAGCCTTGTTCTACACAAACAATAGTTGTAATCCATTGAAAATGAATTGTGACACCATTGAAGATTCAATCCAAAGAGTTCAAGTTCAACCCTTGTTTGATTCAACACAAATAATTAGGTACGCTCCCTAAAACCTTACTTTTTTCTCTTTTCCTCATTCAATTCATCCTATCACTCTTGATAGAATCAATTGAATTAGAGAATTACGTTGGTTCTAATTCCATTATCTAAATGGATACGTAGGACGCCTCATGGGCTCGAGTCTACTATTTTCCCTTAATCTTATTTACTTTATGCCTTTTTTCTTATTTTAATCGTGTTTCACACACACTCTTTCTCTACTCCTTCTAGTTTATTTACTTTATGTATTTCATTTATTTTATTCATTCATGTCATTATTATCATTATCTCTTTCTACTCACTCTTTCTCTCTCTCTCTCTCTCTCTCTCTCTCTCTCTCTTATTTATGTCATATATAAGCCTTGTGGATGAACACTTGAGTCTAGTCTATTCTAATCAGTTAGGATGGGTGCCTAACCCCTTCCCATCTCATACCTTAACTCTTGGATTCAAAATTCTCTATTTATTGTAGACTAGTTTTCTTTACTTTGTTTTGACCCATGTCAAGGGGTTTAGAATGTAAATAAGACCAAAACATTGTAATTTTAGTTTTCTTTTCTATTTTTTACATATATTCTTCATGGGTTGTATTAGGTATGCTTGTTATTTAGCCTAAAACAAGCGGGCGACTCTTTTGTGTATTTATGTACACCTCAATATGAAAAGATGATGTTCCTCTCCCATCTTGAGGGAGCGGATTTAAAAAAGTCGTGGGGGTTTGTTTGACACTTCTCCTCTTTCAATGCCTACGCTTATATTAACGACTCCACTAGGGAAGTTTAGAGAGCTAGACTCATTAATGTGTTCATCTACAAGGCTTTATTGTTGTTGTATATTTAATTTATGTATTATCTCGTTTATTTATTAGTTGAATAGATGACCAGATATATGTAATTCATGTGCTAATGAATTTAATTGGAATACCAAGCACACACTTCACATCATGACATACGCATATGCATTACAAACCTTTTTACCCCCCGGACGGCCGATAGCCAGCACCCTAGTTCGTTTCTTACTGCTAGGAATATCGATAAAAGCCCTTCACTCCTCGACCACTTACCAGTTTTACAAGGAAAAACCTCTGATGGTGCCTTAGGAGGTATATCAAAAGGATTGTTGCCATACCATTTGACCATGATTCGTTTCCTAAATGACCACGGTAGGTATGTAGCACATCCTATCAGCCTATATTACCCATCCTAACGTCATGCATATAGTTCACGTTAGACCATTGGTTTAAGTGTAAAACCCAATTTTTGCATAAGACAATCACTGGCTTTCAGAAAGATCGCGTCTTGAAAAAACTCGAAAAAAGTCTGGACGACGCACTCTCTATGTGCCGATCGACACTCCCATTTGTGCCGATCGACACTCCCATTTGTGCCGATTGGCACACAGTGAATGTGCTGCCCTACTTCGCAATTGTGTAAATTTTTCTGAAGTTCTGAACTTTTTTTCAGAAAAAAAATTCCATTTTTCTCACTATTGTGCTTACAAAATAGACTTTTCTTGGAATTTTCAAACTACTAATGAATCATTAATGTGTGGACCAACAAAATAACTATCAAAGAAGACCTTTTTGGGCCTAATCTTATCATAATTTGAAATTTTTTTTGAATGTCTTACTTTTTGATGTCTGATTCAAGTGAGGTTTTGAAGTTAAATCTTTCCTCGATTCTTTGGGAATCTTTTCCTCAAAGATCTAGAAGTAATTTTTTCCACTCCTCTAGGATTCAATTACTTTTCACAAGTCTTCTTTCCTATCAATTTTTAAAGGAATCTACTCCTCGTTAGTTCCTATTCAAGTTCTTGGCATCATCTATTCTCAATCCATTTGGGTCAAAATCTATTCATGACATCAGAGTAATCTTTCATTTTCATGGTTAGGAATTCTTTACCTAAGCTTCCTCACCCTTTAGGACTTAAGGGCTACCTAGGCATAAGCCCCCCAATTTCTTTTTCTTTTTCAAAAATAAAAAATTTATGATCATTGGTGTTTCCTTTTCCTACTAAAGAATGATCTCTTTTTACAATCATCTCGTTTAAACATTTTGAAATCAAAAAATGTTTTCTTACTAGTTTGGATTCAAACTTCTCCACATTCATTTGGCAATCAAAGATTTGGTTTTCCTTTTCATCAGCTCAACTCAAAAACTATGACATCAAAGACAAATAAATCACTGCACACAACTCCTATGGCCATGGATCAAGAACAGTTGCTCCAGATGCTATCTGAAATAAGGAAAGATATCTCTTATCAAAGAGAGGAGTCACAAAAACTCGCCCTGTCACAACGACTCGCCCAAACTTTCTAAGAGTTTGCATAGCAACAACTTCCACCCACCACTTGTAGTAGGGCCCAACAATGCTTCACCCAATCCACAACAAATACCTTCGATACTGGCCCAAGATCCGCCTTTACATCCAACAGTTCAAAATCTAGCTGCCCATGATCCTTTTTATGGGGCAAAACAAAATGAGCCCCCTAAAAGACTAAAACTCCATGATGAGTCCCTTCTTAGGAGGCTTAAGGAGAAGTAAACCTTAATTTACAAGTCTAATTAAGGTGATGATATGATTGACATTCACAAGTTTTCCCTTTACCTAAAGGTCTGTCTGCCCCATAAGTTCAGAATGCCAGAAATAGACAAGTTCAATAGGACCACCTGTCCAAAGACTCATCTCAAGCTCTATGTGGGAGACATGCAATCATTAGGGGCTACAACCAAAATGATGGCCTAGATGTTCTACCAAACCCTCGCTAGAGTAGCTATCCGTTGACTCTTAGACTTGGAAAAGCCCATATCCACATACTGAGAACAACTCTGCAATGCCTTTGTGAAATAATACAAATACAACAATGAGTTAGACATCACAATGAGTTAGGTTTTAAAAGCCTCCCACAGGACTCACTATCTCCTATTTCTCATTTCTCTCATTCCTACATTCACTCTCACATCTACAAGGAAAGGAGATGTTAGGGCTTAATTTCTTATTCCATTTTCTTTAATTTTTTATGAGTTCAAAGCTTGTAAAGGGATACTAATGCAAAATCCTTCATCTTTGGACTTTTACTACTATCACAAAAGGTAGGGTTTGAGGATTTTAGGCAATAATCATAAGGGAAAAGGTTAGGGTTTTCAAAAATCAACTATAAAAGGTAGGAATTTCTAACCTAAGGTATAAAAATGAGTGTCTAGGGCATTATCTCTTGTTATACATGTTCTTGTTGGCATTCTATTAGCTATGGAGTAGTTTTACATGTACTACATTATGATAGTAAGCTTTACTTTTGTTGTATCTCATGTTTGAAGCTAGATTTTACTTCTTATGATCTTATCTTGCATTCAAAGTTACATAAAATCCCTTAGATGAATCATATGTAAGCTCAACATGTGAATTTTTCTCAAATTATCATGAATATAAACATATGCATATTTAATGTTTGATGAAATGCCTACTTGAGTTCTAGTTGATATTTTTGGTATGATTGCTTGGCTATTGGTTCACATTATGTTTATGTGCTAAATATGTTGTGATTTTGCTCATGATATGTTGTGATTTTGCTCATGATATGTCACAAGCCCACCCTATACGGATTAGGGGTCGTGGGGCGGGCCTCGGGCCATATTTAACCAATTTCAGTTGAGAAATACTAATAATGATGCCAAAATGAGATAAATACATAGCAAAGTCATAATAAGGTTTACAGACCACGGTCAAAGTAATTCTTACAGTTACAGATCCTTTTAACAAAATGCTAACCCTAAGACGTGGATTCATGGGAGAAACTATGACATAGTCAATTACATCAAAAGACAAAAGAAATCCATTTATTTCAAGCGAAAAATGAGTTTGTGAACAAAATGTGACACCTATAGGCAGTGAGCACTCTATTGTCCCTTTGTTGCGTTCGTTCTTGAAAAATATAATATAAATCTAGGATGAGCTAATTTAGCTCAATAAGTAAATTCTCTTACTCTGCCATGGGTCAAATATAGGTTAGACATCAAGATACATGAGATGAGGGATAAGTGAAGTGTTATAAATAATAGTCAGTCACAAGAGTAGCAAATCCAATAAAGGTGACCATTTGGCCAAAAGATATAATCCAAAAATAGCTGTCAATGAAATATGAATAACTGAGCAAGTCAACAATCAAATGTTTAGCACATATAATATTTAGTTGCCAAGATTATAAGAAATCAAATTAATTATAACGATAAGATTGGAAATCATATTTTTCATCAAAAGAGTAATATCATCAAATCATGATCAAAGTGTAAAATCTGTTATACAGGAATAATGAGTCTACTAGATGCTATTAATAAATAGGACTTGACTACTACCAAACAACACTCATTTAGGTTCATCACCCATCTCTGGGTTTTCTTGAATGGTATTAAGAGCTCTTATCAAATAATTATATCCTTATCAGAACTATGTGTTGGGTATCATTCCCAAACATCGACTTATAGGTCATCAACATCTATAGAGTCAAATGGCATTGTGATAGACACAAACCTCAGATACTCATAAACAATGTTATTATCACACGGATTTCACAAGGTAATTGCATATACACTAATTTCAAATGTCCACAACATAAGAGATCACAATAGTTTGCCAACATCCAACAACAATGGGTTATATCAATGTGTTAAAAACCATACCAGGATATCAATGATAAGAATCTCAATATAACCAAATTGATGTCGCAAATATCAAGTTGTGGAATCAAACAACTGGTAGAAATATATAAAAGAATGAGAACTGGCAACGTTACGAAAATATGATCACATCATCGCTAGAGAATACCACACATTAGAGTTCGGGCTTACTTACCTTCAAACGGCTTTCCTCTTTCAATGATTTCCTTCTCCTTTCCCTTCGTTGATCCCATAAATTAGGGAATATCACTTAGTTCAAATTTTCCAAAAAGAAAAAGGCTTATTTTGATTTTCATTGATGAACCCTTCAGCTTTTAGTCCCATGGGTTGGATTTTCGGTCTCTGGACATATGGTAATCAAATTAGGTCTTTATTGATTATTTATACTCTTTTGGTAGCTCTTTGTACCCTTAAAAGTGCCTTAAAAATGGCCAATTTTGCATATCAATATTTTCAATATCTTAATTGATGAAACGAACTCCACTATTGAGTCCGAAACGTCAAAAAATTGTAGGGTAGGTACCCTCGTAGTTATCGGAGGTCATTTGGTAGCTTAATTTAGTCTTTAGGACTTCTTTAGAATTAATCCAGTTTATCTGTTTTTGTATTTGAAAAATTAATTTGCCCAAACGGAACCCACTTTACAAAGGTATTTTTGTAATTTTACTTAATTTCAAGGGCATTTTCATAATTTTCTTATTTTTAGGGGTAACTTCGTAATTTCCAAAATTCTATAAATGAAAATATAATAATTTACATTTTTCAGGGGTCTAATCAAATTAATTTTCATAAAATTAGTATAATTAATCAAAGAAGTAGGGGTCAAATTATAATTATAAAAAAATCATTCTTGCCCTTGAGCATCCAAACAGTAGCTATCCAGAAATTCAAGGGTTATCCGTGTTAAGGATAACCTTATTCCGATTTTAAGGGTTAAAAAAGGAGCCCCTATTCGTAATTGGACCCTTATTCAAGTCTGGGATATCATGATTTGGGTTTAAATCTATTGTTTTGTGTCCAAATAACCCTATCCCTACTTTCATAGTTTATTCAGGATTAGGATATCAGGTTGTTCCAATTTCAATTTATTATACTTGTAACCAGACAAAGGCTAAGAGTTTTAAACCCAGCATCAAAATGACGTCTTTCAATTAATATGATGGCTCGTCCGCAAGCTGACACGCATCCGAGTCAACACAATGAGCCGAGTTGACTCATTAAAAATGGCTGAGTCAACTCGCAAGTTGACTCAACGGGTTCATCTTCTTCCTTATGCTCAGTCTACTATAACTCTACAAACCTTAGTTTGCAACGGGCTTATTTCGTGAGTTTTCAGAGTAGATTTCAAGGTTCTTTTAGTCTTAATGGATTTCTGCATGTCTAAGGAAGGTTTTGGCATTGGTTTGATGGTTCAGTTTGAGCTCAAAAGCTCCATCGAGCTTCCATGGTGGTCTTCGGTTTCAGGTCTGGTTCATGCCATTTCAAGGCCATTTTTGGTTTGGTTTGTTACGTTAGACTCTTGAGTCATGGGGTTTCTAACTCCGTTCATACATGCAAGTTTTAGACTTGATTTCATAGGTCTGCCATTGTTGGCCAACTTGCAACTAGGTTGTACAAGGCTTATTTGTCAGTTATTGGGTAGGGTTCTATGGTTTTCCTTCACCATTTCTTGTGTACATTACATATCTAGATTCAAAATTTTGTTTGGAACAAATTGGTTTCTGGGCAAGCTTTTCAAGCTTTGTCAATGGTGGTTCAAGCTTGAACCTACCATTTGGGACACATGCAACTTCCAATTTTCACATATTTAGCTTATTGACTGTATAAAAATAGAAAGAAAACAAGAGGTTGGATCCTAACCTTATGATTTTTTAAGCTTCAAGATTTCCTTTCCTTTTCTTTATTTTCTTTCTCTCTCTAGTCCCAGCTCGGTTCTGCTCTCCTCATGCACGAATGGCTTTCTTTCTCAACCCCACTTGTGTGCTTTGTGACATAAAATCTGATCTTCTTTTACATATTGGGTTTGTAAGTAATCATGTTGGGTTTTTCATGCTTACCACATAGCTTGCTTCTCTTCTTGACCTAATCACTTATGGGGGTGGGCATGGTCTGACCTGATCAGTCTCTTTAGCAGAGAAATTCAAATCACAACCCCTTATTTTTTGTGGTGGTATATGGCTATGCACATATATATATATATATGTGTGTGTGTGTGTGTGTGTATGTGATTTTATATATGTATATATATGTGCTCTCTTGATGTGCCATACATTATGATTGTCTTCCATTATCATGTATTATTAAATTATGTTTTGCTTTAGAGCTGATGTTTTAGAGCTCATTAGAATTTTTCCTAATTTTTCTTATGTATTAATCTTTTTGGTAAATTGCCTACTTAGGCTTAAAATCTATGACATGGTTAATAAAGTATCTAAACTCTTCTTAAGTAGACTTAATTACGTGATTATGCTTTAACCCCGGGTTAGGGTTGTTACATGATATATGAGTTTGGGATGTATTATTGAATATTTGAGATTTTCTATTGGTGGCATGGTGTGCATGCATTAGTTATGCTCATAGCTAGTATATTTGTGTTGGTTATTACGTATTCCCTTGGCTTTGGGTTGAAAACCCGCGCGGATGGTTTCCTAGGTCCATTGGGTTACTAGCCCATAAACGAAAGAATTGGCAGTATGAGTTTGTGTTGTGTAGTTGTAATTAGTTGTTGGCTTGGTGGGAAATGAAATGGTTTTGCATGGAAATGGATTTGATGGGTAAGTATGGTGTATTCTTGTAAACTTTTTGTGATATTGTATAAATCATGTTTTAGCTCAAGCTTATGAATCTTACTCAGAATGGCATACAGTGCACCACTACACTAGCACAAGCATCGACTTTTTACCATTCATATTTTTCCTTTGTTTCGATTCTTCTACAAGGAGTTATTTTGACCTCCTATTAGATGAAAGGACGAACAAAGAGCCTATGATATGAAGAATTTCTTGGATGGAGTTTTTGGACTCATGTTTGGAGGAACTATGGCTTTGAAGGCCTTGCTCTTGTGTGGACGATCAATGCATCTCTTTTTGGTATTTTTGAAAATTTGTGATGACTAGATGTATTTGTGTATTATTTTGGGCCACTAAACATGTGTTTTGGATCATGGGAAAAAATTATGTCTTCTTTAAATCCATGCATGAAGATATAATCATGGCTAGTTTAAGTAGCATATTATTTTGAACATTAAGCTGCATACCTTAATATATGTGAATCTTATATTTTGGTATGGTCTCAAGTGTATAAATGATGTATACATCATGTTGGTAAGAATGATGAGTGAAGTTATAATATATGATGTTAGAGTGTGCAAAGAATAAAAAATGTTCATTTATCTTAATATGTATTTGACATGTTAGATTTTGGAGTTTCACTAGTGAATGCCTTGTATAGAACTCTATTTTTGGAGGTTCTCTCTCCTTACTCTTATTGAATTAGGTTATGAGGCTTATATAAAATTAAATATTTTTTTATTATCTTTAAAATTACATATTATGGCATTAATGGAGTTCTAAATAGATTAATAATAGTAATTATTTCCAACATATGCAAAAATATATCTCATCGAACAATTTGGCCTATATCTTGAGCTACGAGCACTCTTTTGTAGTGATTTTAAAGCACAATAAAACTAGATTTTATGTGCAATATGACTATAAAACTTTATGCGAAAAAAGTGAGAATTGGGAGATATGCTATTTTGAATGTAGGTGATTTGCATATAAAATCCGTTGAGTAGTAGACAAAGGATCTAAGCATGTGGCGGTCAACCGCCACATGTTCTACCTTATCGTCCAGTTGTCACCAGTCATTGAAAAAGTCAAAAATTAAGTCCTAAATGAAGAACATTCGATCGGTACATCGTCTACCACTATGGGCGGTCAACTGGTTGTCTGAACATATCAGTTTTGTCACTGAATTTCACAAGGCCATAACTTTTCATTTCTTATCCAAATTATGTGAGATTTAGGTCTAAATTGATACTTTCAAAATGTAATTTCATTTTAAAGTGGTTCCACTTCATAATTCTCAAACCTAATAGGATTTAAGGGTCAAGAAAGGAAAATTGTATAAAATATGATTCTAGGAAAGAATTCGTTACAAATGTCAATTCTAATTACTTCCTTACAACTATTAACCAATTGAATTAAATGATTGATATGATAAGTAATTCAAAAGGGTTCATCCTCAGGTCTTTGAGACCCAAGTCGTGACACTTATGCTTAATGCATCTGCTCTTTCATAAATATATAATGTCATTCTTTATGATTTATGTCAACACTTTAATCTCATACAGTGGGTCCCCATCAAGCCCTTTTAGCTTTATAGGCTACTAATATAAGGGATTCAAGGACGCCCTATGTAGGTTTATGGCTTACAGTTTGGAGGAGACATAATCTCCAACCAAAATTTTGAGTATTTCATCATCACAACCACAACCACAAACTCACCTCATGTATATCAACCATACCATGCTAAGGTACAATTTACAAGTACATTCAAAATGTCATACACATCTCCAACATATCCTTATCTAACATATCACACATATCCTTAACATATCCATCCACATCATATGAATCGCAATGCATAATATTTATATACAATATGCATATGTCCATCCACAGTTGAATATTAATGATTTCATTTTCACAAATATAGATATGCATGAATAATCCATTACATATCAATAATGTTCAATTCCCCACTCATACATCCACATACCAATATATCTCAAAAGTGCATATATAATCAAACATGTCATAAGTAGCATATACGCATAGTCAATTATATCATGGATATCTAGCATTAGGCATTATTATGCAATGACAAGATATTGTGTATGTTCCTATGTCTCGAGAGTTCTATAGTCTTCTAATATATATTCCAAGTATTCAAACAAACCAGTGATTGGGTTAATCTTATTTTAACTTAAGGATATCATCCCACCTTAGCTTACCATTTAAATAATCATTGCGTGTTTTATACCAACTTAGGGTTTTTGTCCCTTCTTAATTTACCATTTGAATAGTCATTAGGTATCTTATGAAAGTCATTCTATCCTTCTAACTTAACTCTCACTAACATTCCCTTGTGTTACTTCTAAGTTAAGGACCATATTATTACTTATTCAACCTCTTCGATCTTCAGTAACTTAGTTTTATAGAGTGTTCCATAAGTTTCTCAGGGCCAAACATACTCTTACTTACATAATATTTTTGTTTACCTAAACGGATGTTAAAAATTGATTCATGGACTCCTAAAATCCTAAAGAGGTCCTGAGAATGGTTGTATAGCCTAAGAATTATCTTGCAATTATAAATAGTAAAAGCTTTAATTTCAAGCAACAAATCTATAATAATTACAAGGACACCCATATGATCAGAGCATAATTACAATATTCCCCATATCACAACTAGTATAGAATTATATGTTCATATAAAATGTTATCACATATCAAGGTTACATAAGTATAGGATGACATATTCCTATTTTGTAACCACATATACATAGGTCTTTGAAAGTTTTAACACAATATTCACATATTTACAGAAATTCACCAACCACAACTTCCTTGTTTAGCATCACCTGAAATGTTTAAAGGATAAATGAGCTGAGATAACAAATATCAAAGAGTAATTGTAATTCCATATTATATATTTTGTGAATAAAATATAAGAAACAATTGCATAGTATTTTTAATAATTCAGATCATGCTTAATCACAGAATTTTTAGGTTCAAGATTGATAGTAATAGAGTTCAAGAATTTCACACTTATTCACAAAATAACTACTAAGTCATAAATAGCAATAAAAGTTTTAAATAAATATCATTTCAAATTCAAATTTATCATATTCAATCATTGAACAAAATAGTTCCAATCAATACATTGTCCACAACAGATCACACTATAGGCTGTCGCAGTCACACCAAGTGACATAGATAAGTTCTCAAAACATTATATCAATCCACTTATTTTTATAATCTCTCAGTTGTAGTTTTAATCACAAAAGTATTGGCATAATTCAAAATCTTAACTCAAAATAACATTGAAAATAAATGATATTCATCGATTTCAAAAACACAGTTCAAACATGTTTTCTCATCACAAACACAATCATTATACTTATACTACATTCAAAAAATGTTTTGTAATCATGTCAAATTTTTTTTTTCAAATCAGAGTCCATTATAACTATTTAACTGTGAAAATTACTACTATAGTAAAATGCATTACTCACTTTGCACTTCAAATTCCTTTTCTAGATTCTTTTCTTTTCTATAGAATCTTACAATATATATTTGAATCATAATCTGTTATTTTACACCCCCTAATAAAAAATTAAATACCTATTTTATTCTTATTTTCAGCAGTTACTTTTAAAATTAATTGTTAATATTCTTAGCCTCACTGGTTTGTTATTAACTAATTACACATCTTTCCATGCATATATCAACCCAAATTTTTAGGTATAGTTTCATTATACTAACTTTTATTTATATAATTGGCCATTTGACCATTTTCTAATATTTACTTTAGTTTCTTAGCTTATTTATCTTTTTTAATAGCATTTAAAGCCAAATAATACTTAGTCAATGTTTTTAGCAAAAACAAATATCAAATCAAACTTAGGACATCAAAAAAACACATTATAGGCTTTTCCAAAAGTTAATTTACCTTCATATAATTATTTTTATAAATATTTATCAATATGTAATTAATTTACCAAAAAAAAATTCTCTATAATTAGCTTATAAAAAATTAACATTTTTTTTTATATAATTTTTCTAATTATCTAATTCAATTCAGAATTAGATTATTTATATTCCAATAAGTTATAGATTAGATATTCCAATTCTAAAATTTCGTGGATAGGATATTTTTATTCATGAACTTTAGGACTACATTATTCAAATTTTAATTTCATGTTCTTGTGTTTAGAAAAAACCTAGAAATATTTGAGTTAACTAAATTAGAATCAAATTCGACCCAACCCGACACAAACATAGCTAGATCCATTAACTCTATAATGTTTTACATTTTCCAACATTAAATAACTAATTAAAATTAGTAATAATGTGTAAGAACGATAATTAATAAGGTGGGACAAGTTTAGTAATTAATGGAACTCATTTAATCCTGTTATGCAATCGGTGGACACTTTTGTCATTTTACTAACAATGCGGGACTAAATGAGGTTAGTACCTAAAAATATGAAAATGAGACTTAGAAAATAAATGAATTTACATGTAGTTGAAGAAATTAGAAAACAATAGAATTATAAATTACCAAATAATCAAAATGAGGGAAGGAAACTATGTTGGGAAGGGAATGGCACAAGTGTCATTTAAATTTGGATTTTTCCCACACTAAAACTCACTATCCGACTCTCCTTTTACTAAATCTCCTTTCTATATGGCTAGGGCATGAGTCTTTTTTCTTTTCTCCCAAATTCTTCACCCATCCTTGAATTACAGATAAGCAACAACCAGCTAAGGGTTAGTGTTATACATTTGGGGCATCTCAACACAAATCCTAAACTAGGGCAAGGGAAATCAAAGACAAAAAGCATCAAACAACCTAGAATTTTCAAGAAAGTTGCTATTGAGGTAGGTTTCTAAATAAATGGCTAAATAAGTGTGTTCTCATGTGCATTTATGGTAATACATGATATTTACAAAAATACTTATGCCTTATGAGTATTTATTTATCTTAAGTGTTAGAATCTCTACATATGCATGTTTTAAATTTTGTTGGAGCATTCCATTTATCTTTTTAGAGGTAGATGTGTATTTGTAATCTCTTAGTTTTATCAAGAAAATTCATATGAGTATGCTTCTTGAAATTCATGTGTATACGCTATATAGATTCTAATGTGATCACCAAATGTTTGTATAAATGTTCAAGTAAGATAAATGTGACAATTTTGACACGCTAAGATAAGTGTTTGAGACACATGGTGCATGAGATATATAAGTGCCATCAATTAAATTCTTTGAAGCATGTGTAAATGAAATATATGGAATATTCCTTGTGTGTGGAAAATGTGTTGAATTGTGAAGGAAGTGAATCTAAAATTTTGGATGAGACTCGATGTCTTTCGACTTGGGGCTGTAAACAAACGCGGGTGGTACTAGAATCCATTGGGTTAGTAGCCACGAGTAATTGATTGGTTAGAAACTTGGAAGGGCTTAACGAGGGGCCATGGGTGTGGGTTGTTGATAGATATGGTGAGTGTGTTGGTGTGTGCGTAGAGTGTTTATGTGGTGAATTCCATCCTTCATTCATGTTAGTTGACTAGAATGGAGCAAAATTTGTATATAGGATACTTGGCAAGCCACTACACTTGGAACATATACAATTCTCACCATCCACATTTAGCCTCTTTTGTTGGATATTCCTATGGGGGCATGGTCTTTCCCTTACCAGTTTCAGGTATCAAGAAGGAGCTAAAGACTTGAAGACTAGCTATACTTAGAATTTTGACATGTTTTGGTAGTTGAGACCTTAATGATTATGTATTATAGCTGTTGATGGCTTTGGAAGCCTAGATTTTGTGTTTTTAGTGTACTTTGGAAGCATTGGGAATTTGTATAGTATTGATCCATTTCTTTTGGACATTAGGATGCATGGATATTGTGGATGACATATGAAATTGTAAGGGAAACGTTACGGAAGGATGTATGTGAAAGAAGTTATGTGTATTGTTGCTTGTAAAATTATTAAAACTTCATTTCTTTTGTCTATAAAATTTGTATTTGGATCAATGAACCTATTATTAAATCTTTTCATTTAACATTATGAATTATATTAAGAATGTTGAATGTAATATAGCAAAAGTGTGAGGTCAAAAGTCCAAAAATGGCAGCCAATGAATCATAAAATTGCACCCTTCAAATAGGCTCTTCGGATGACTGGTAGGCAGGGACCAGCCTATCGGTCCTTACTTGCTCTCAGCTCCTCAAAATTTTTATAGACCAGACGATCGGTCCACCCCCTTTCAGCTCACCTTCTTCTCTTTTCTTGTGTTGTTTTGAGCACTCATTTTGCTAGGTTTTGATCCTCAAATTTTATGTTATTATACATGGATAATATTTCAACTAAGAGGCATTTAAGGGACCGTCGAAATGTGGTTTTTCTATTTTCAATGGTAATTTTATTTTATATTTTAAGTTTTATCTTAAAGTTTCTACGAACATAGTTTAATCTCCTGAAATTGAAATGGAAAA
>CM018040.1:17964293-17994293 GCA_008638375.1 Nyssa sinensis
AAGTTCGTGCAAGTCTATGTTATTATTTTTGGAGGTGTTTGACTGTGATTTTCGGTATCAGGTAGGCCCTGGATATCCTGGCATTTTGTCGTGTCAAAACCCTAAATGGGCCTTTTTGAGGCTGAAAACTTGCATAGTTTCAAACCAGGGCATCGGGAATCGAGTTGTCGTAAGTCCTAGTGCACGTCTATTTTATACTTTGTAGGTGTGTGAGGTGGTTTCGGTGCAGTTAGGCCGATATCCCGGCATTTTGGTCTGTCAAAACCCCCAAAATGGGCCTTTTGGAGGCTGAAACTGCATAAGTTTCAAACCGGGCATCAGAACCGAGTGTCGTAAGTCTGTACAAGTCTATTTTATCATTTTTGAGGTGTGTGAGGTGGTTTCGGTGCAGTTAGGCCGATATCCGGCATTTTGGTCTGTCAAAACCCCAAAATGGGCCTTTTTGGAGCTGAAACTTGCATAAGTTTCAAACCGGGCATCGAACCGAGTGTCGTAAGTTCGTGCAAGTCTATTTTATCATTTTTGAGGTGTGTGAGGTGGTTTCGGTAGTTAGGCCGATATCCGCATTTTGGTCTGTCAAAACCCCAAAATGGGCCTTTTTGGGCTGAAACTTGCATAAGTTTCAAACCGGGCATCGGAACCGAGTGTCGTAAGTTCGTGCAAGTCTATTTTATCATTTTGAGGTGTGTGAGGTGGTTTCGGTGCAGTTAGGCCGATATCCATTTTGGTCTGTCAAAACCCCAAAATGGGCCTTTTTAGGCTGAAACTTGCATAAGTTTCAAACCGGGCATCGGAACCGAGTGTCGTAAGTTCGTGCAAGTCTATTTTATCATTTGTGAGGTGTGTGAGGTGGTTTCGTGCAGTTAGGCCGATATCCGGCATTTTGGTCTGTCAAAACCCCAAAATGGGCCTTTTTGAGCTGAAACTTGCATAAGTTTCAAACCGGGCATCGGAACCGAGTGTCGTAAGTTCGTGCAAGTCTATTTTATCATTTTGAGGTGTGTGAGGTGGTTTCGGTGTAGTTAGGCCGATATCCGGCATTTTGGTCTGTCAAAACCCCAAAATGGGCCTTTTGGAGCTGAAACTTGCATAAGTTTCAAACCGAGCATCGGAACCGAGTGTCGTAAGTTCGTGCAAGTCTATTTTATCATTTTTGAGGTGTGTGAGGTGGTTTCGGTGCAGTTAGGCCGATATCCGGCATTTTGGTCTGTCAAAACCCAGAATGGGCCTTTTTGGAACTGAAACTTGCATAAGTTTCAAACCGGGCATCGGAACCGAGTGTCGTAAGTTCGTCCAAGTCTATTTTATCATTTTTGAGGTGTGTGAGGTGGTTTCAGTGCAGTTAGGCCGATATCCGGCATTTTGGTCTGTCAAAACCCCAAATGGGCCTTTTTGGAGCTGAAACTTGCATAAGTTTCAAACCGGGCATCAGAACCGAGTGTCGTAAGTTCGTGCAAGTCTATTTTATCATTTTTGAGGTGTGTGATGTGTTTCGGTGCTAGTTAGGCAGATATCCGGCATTTTGGTCTGTCAAAACCCCAAAATGGGCCTTTTTGAGGCTGAAACTTGCATAAGTTTCAAACCGGGCATCGGAACCGAGTGTCGTAAGTTCGTGCAAGTCTATTTTATCATTTGTGAGGTGTGTGAGGTGGTTTCGGTGCAGTTAGGCCGATATCCAGCATTTTGGTCTGTCAAAACCCCAAAATGGGCCTTTTTGGAGCTGAAACTTGCATAAGTTTCAAACCGGGCATCAGAACCGAGTGTCGTAAGTTCGTGCAAGTCTATTTTATCATTTGTGAGGTGTGTGAGGTGGTTTCAGTGCAGTTAGGCCGATATCCGGCATTTTGGTCTGTCAAAACCCCAAAATGGGCCTTTTTGAGGCTAAAACTTGCATAAGTTTCAAACCGGGCATCGGAACCGAGTGTCGTAAGTTCGTGCAAGTCTATTTTATCATTTGTGAGGTGTGTGAGGTGGTTTCGGTGCAGTTAGGCCGATATCCGGCATTTTGGTCTGTCAAAACCCCAAAATGGGCCTTTTTGGAGCTGAAACTTGCATAAGTTTCAAACCGGGCATCGGAACCGAGTTCCGTAAGTTCGTGCAAGTCTATTTTATCATTTTTGAGGTGTGTGATGTGGTTTCGGTGCATTTTCTATAAATAATAAATCCACGAAAGTATATAATTTTAAAAACTTACCAAGGTTGTGAAGAGTCACGCTGTTGGCTGAGCATCGTGTGCAAAAGAGTCTGTAGCTCGGAATATCGCTCCTCGAGGCTATCTAGTCTCTGGCGCAGCACTACATTCTCTTGTTGAACTGCCTCCGTAGCTGAGTGTGCCCTAGCATCACTCTCAAAGGACGATGTCGTCGGCGCTCATCCCAGTCCCTAAGCCACGCACATAGCCACGCCTCTTGCCCAGAACAGTCTCCCGTATCTGGTCATCGGTCGGCAGATCCTGACCCTCAGGTGTCGGCTGATCACGCAGCCGGACCATCTCCTCCTATAAAAACATAAATATATGTTACTACTTTTATAACTTTAGATTAATATTAAATTAGTAATACTGTAGCAAGTTACATAAAAACTTACATAAAGTCGCTGTGCTTCAGGCCCAGCCCAACCCTTATTGGGGTTGTAGTGCGTCCTGTGCCACAAATCAATGGGACTGGGTGGTACACCGGTGTCCTGGTCTCGCTGGAGCAAATAAATAGTAGCTTATGAAGAGTGATTTCATAAATAGATTATACAATAAGAACTTGATACATTTATTAACTTACCATATCATGCCTATACTGTACAAAAGAACGTGATCCACCACAGTGGGTCACTTTCTGCTTGCTTCTACTCTCGCTATTCTTCCTGCTTAGTTCCTACACTTGGCCAAAACAAAGAAGGTTAGTATAAATGATACTGATTTATACCAGACAACAAAAGTAATTTGAACAATTTTTACCTGGAATGTATCACTTACGAACCGGTCGCACAGTAACATTCAATCCTCCACCGTCACCCCCTTGTAGGTCTGTCACGGGCTCTCTACCGGCTGCCACCTCCGCCTCGTAGTGCATGTGAAGACGGTGTTGATAGTCCCTGAAACGGAACTCCCAGGTAACGATCCACAGCCCTCGCTACGTGAGGTAGGTGGAGATCGATGTCAAACTTCTCCTGTAAAGCATGTCATTGTCAAAACATTACGGCATTAGAAATGTTAAAATTTAGTTGAACACAA
Source organism: Nyssa sinensis (assembly GCA_008638375.1). Taxonomy (NCBI): domain Eukaryota; kingdom Viridiplantae; phylum Streptophyta; class Magnoliopsida; order Cornales; family Nyssaceae; genus Nyssa; species Nyssa sinensis. Next base: position 17,967,520 of record CM018040.1, read on the forward strand.
TAATAAAAGACATACCAGGATCTGCGCAAGAATAGCCTGTAGATCCTCTTGAGTGACGTGACTCCAGTCAGTAATATGGAGTGGGGCGCGTAGTCGGCAAATGATGCCGACCTCTGTGATGAACTGCTGTGCCCACCCACCAACGGGCTTCAGCAAGCCCTCAGGTAGCTCAATCCGAAGTCGCGCACCCCCTGCTGCCTCCATCTGTGTCTGCAAACTCTGATTCTTCGACCTACCACGCCCTCGTCTAGCACTGGTGGTGGCCGAAGCTTTAGAAACAATAAAATAGAAACAATTAGTACCATATTTATATAAGCATTAATACAAAATGGAACTATCCATACCATCAATGGCAGGATCGGTCGATCCTGCAGAGGAAGGGGAAGGGGTCGATGGGTCCACCGGGGCTGCGCGTCTACGTGATCCTGGTCCAACCATATCTAAAACAAAAGTTTAAAAGTAAATTCCATTACATCATAAAAATTAAAATCCATTACAGCATAAAATTGAATATCCATTACACTTGATCTTACCACATGTAACACCTATTACAATTACTCATCTGAGTTTGTATCATCATCTGAACTTGAATTTTCTTCATTCTCGGTACAATACTCTAACAATGTCTCATCATCAAAATCACTTTCCTCGTCATCATCATCATTAATGAACGTTGCATCCCTCGGATCTAATTGTGTGGTATTGGTGACGTCGGAAGCTACGACATGAATTGGTTCTACATCAGTTCTATTCAACCGATACGAACTAACATCTTCCTGATCATGCCGGACAACACCATCGTGGGCAGTTTGAGACTCTTCTTATAGTGCCTCCTCAATCCTCTCCAACTCTTCATCTCCCTCGCCAACTTCTAGGACATCATAAACATTTCTAGTTTTTATTTTTTGGACAACATGCCAATCACCTCTTATTTTTGTGTCCTTCAAATAGAAAACTTGTTTTGCAACTGATGCCAAAACATACGGATCATCTTTAAATGTCGTACGTGACGTATTAACACTTATGAAGTGCTTATCAATCTGCATTCCAGTCTTCTTATTAGTTACATCCCACCAATCACATTTAAAAATATACACAGAATGACCGTAGCAATAATGCAACTGTATGATGTCTTTTAAAACACCATAGTACTCTACAGTTTGTCCTCCGTCACCATCTCCTTCAACAAGGACCCCGCTATTCTGTGTTCGTCGGATGACCTTACGTTCCTTCGTGTGAAATCGAACACCATCAACAATTAAACCGGTGTAGCGGGATATCCTTTGATCAGGACCACATGCCAAGGAATATAATTGATCGTAAGCCTCAGGAGATTGTTGGTGGCGTAATAGCTTCATCTATTAATTCAGTACAAGTACAAAATTAATTGAATACAAATGCATTAACTAATACAATTACAATTAATTGAAACCTATTCTTACGTGATCTCCAAACCACTTTGGAAACAAATTTTTTTTGTCTTTGCTCCAGATCAGAACTTGATACATGTTCTCTCTGAAGCTCGAGCGTATGCTCACTGCATAAGATGAGATATGTTATATGTAACTTACATTTGTATATTAACGTAGTATTGCAATGATTTCGATAAACTTACTTAAAATATGGCAATGTCTCCTCGCAGTTGTTGAGCACGGTGTAGTGGGCTCTTTCCAAGTCTTGAGGATGACACCATTCATATATACGGGCACCTATTGGCCGCACAGTCTGATTAAACACCGCAAGGCCAGTTCGTTGTTGCCCTAGACATCTATCAGAATTTCGCTCTTGACGATTAAACCTTGTCTCAATATCTTCAAGATGCATAGAGCAGAAGGTGAGACATTCAGCATCAATGTAAGCCTCAGCAATTGACCCTTCCGGTCGTGCTCTGTTACGCACATATTGCTTCAATGTGTGCAAATATCTGTTTTGATAATTAATCAGTTATAGATTAAAATAGTTAGGATGGATAGATAACACAATTGACAAAATTAAATGTACCTTTCTATTGGATACATCCAACGGTATTGGACAGGTCCGCCAATTTTTGCCTCATGAGGCAAATGCACCGCTAAGTGGACCATGATATCGAAGAAAGCTGGAGGGAAAATCTGTTCCAACTTGCAGAGGATCACGACAACATCCCTTTCGAGCTTGTCAAGTACTTCCACATTCAACGTCTTCGCACATAATTCTCTAAAGAAGCAACCCAACTCAGTTATTGTAGTCGATATGTGATCAGTGAGATACCCACGTAGTGCAACCGGAAGAAGTCGTTGTAAAAGGACATGGCAGTCATGGCTCTTCAATCTGGATATTTTCCCATCTATAACATTTACACACCGAGATATATTCGATGCGTATCCATCTGGGAACTTCACCGATTTAAACCACTCGCAAATCCTCGTTCTCTCTACGGATGATAACGTATACTGTGCAGGAGGCACGATATATTTATCACCGCTACGTATTAGGTGCAGCTCTTTCCTTATTCCCAGCTCCTGCAAGTCCAATCGGGTTTTAACGCTATCTTTTGTCTTCCCTTCAATGTTCATTACAGTTCCCAGCACATTATCACATATGTTTTTCTCGATGTGCATCACATCCAAATTGTGCTTTAACTTAAGAGTCTCCCAGTACGGCAAATCAAAAAATATGCTCTTCTTCGTCTAATTTAAGTCCACATCAGTACGCTTCCTCTTCTTACTACCCGGTATCTTCCCAAACCTCACTGGTTGGATGACTGCCAATTGCGCTAACACGTCTTTGCCAGACAACAATGGAGGTGGCAATCTGCGCTCAATTTGTCCATCAAATAGATGCTTCTGCCGATTTCGCCAGACATGCAATGGCGGTAGAAAACGACGATGGCCCATGTAACATATCTTCCTCCCATTTGACAAATGTAGGGAACATGCATCCTTATTGCAAACTGGACATGCCAGATACCCCTTAGTGCTCCACCCAGACAAGTTCCCGTATGCTGGAAAGTCATTTATGGTCCAAAGTAACGCGGCATGCAATTGAAATGTCTCATTCTTAGAGACGTCGTATGCCTCCACTCCCACCTCCCACAATTCCTTCAACTCATCCACTAAAGGACGCAAGTACACATCAATTTCATTAGCCAGGAGACTTCGGCCCTAGGAATAAGCAACGACATGTAGATAAATGGTTCTTTCATGCATTTCCACGGTGGCAAGTTATACGGCACAAGCAACACCGGCCACATGCTGTAGGCATTACTCATGTCACTGAACGGGTTGAAACCGTCGCTAGCCAACCCAAGTCGTACATTACGCGGCTCATTTGCAAACCATTCGTGATTTGTATCAAACTCAGCCCAAGCTTATGAATCTGCCAGATGCCTACATACATTTTCCTCAGCAACGCGCTTCTTCTTATGCCACCGCATATCTTCTGCCGTCTTTTGAGACATGTACAACCTTTGTAGCCTCGGTTTTAAGGGAAAATATTTAAGCACCTTGTGCGGAATTGTCTTCTTATTTCCTTCATTCAGCTTATACCTGGGTTCGTGGCACACCGTACACTCCTTCAATTGTTCAGTCTCCTTCCAAAATAACATGCAATCGTTTTTGCAAGCATATATGGGAGTATACCCGAGGCCCAAATCTCTTAATATTCTTTTCGCCTCGTAATATGAGTTTGGAAGGGTCTCCCCAGTAGGAAGCACTGCTTTAATCAATTCAATGGCCATAGTAACTGATTTGTTACTCCAACGGTTGATGGTCTTAAGATGAAGGAGTTTCACGAGAAAGTCCAGTTTCGAAAACTTATCACAACCCGGGTATAACGGCTGCCTTGCTTCCCTCAACAACGACTCAAATGCAGTCGATGGTCCCATGTCACTCCTTTGACTACTCGCCCCAGTTGTAGCCCCCTACAAGTCTGCCAGCATTTATGGCAAGCCTTCGTAACCAACCCCAACATTATCACCAAAGTCAACATCGTCGTCTTTTTCTTCATCATCAAATACTACTAGTACGTCACGGCGTTCCCCGTGAAATTCCCAACACGTATACCGCTTGTCCATCCCGTGTTCGAGTAGGTGCTCTTTGACCTCATCTATGTGCATAAAATCCCTATTATTGCACCTCTTACATGGACATCTTATCCTATTTCTCCCATCTGCAGATGCACGAGCAAACTCAATAAAATCTTTGATCCCCTTCACATACCCTGGAAAATGCCTACCCCTCAAGTTTATCCAACTCTTATCCATTTTCGTCTACCTAATACCAGTCAAAAATGATACTCGTTATAAATATGAAACATGAATCCTATCACCTCCAACTTCTCTCTAAAGGGTAAGGTGGTCCAATTCCATTCGTGAATGCACAATCTACATTGCAATCAGCAGCAATCAAATGCTTGATTCCACTCGAACAAAATTTCGGTAGCATCTCCCCAGGGTTCTCCAAGTATACGAGATAGACATTAACACGCCTAAATATATACCCAGAGAACAATAGGGGACCGTGCTGAAATTTTATCATAGTGAAATATTCAAGCATATGCGCTATTGATTGCAATGCAGATTTATGCATTCCCGAACTGTCCTCTCTAGACAATTCAAGAATCGATTTTCATACACACGAGCCCAATCGCGAATAAATTTCGCGACAAGATTCACATGTGATGAAAATGACTCCCGAACGGGGCTAGGCTTACATGAATGCAATTGCTAACTTACAAAACAATCACCATAATTTTTTTTTTCACGAAGTAATCCCTAAAAAATAATTAGGCCACACTCACAGTGTCCCTGCTGAAAAGGCGCATCAGCACGCAATATAGGAGAAAAGATAACTAGATGCTTTTCTAGTCAAAACTCACCTGATCTAATACAATCAAATGCTTGAGTTGTCGGACTGACTAGTAAGGTAACATGCTTCCAGATGAAATTGACAACAAATAAAAAAACAAAAAAAAGGAAGTTCTATGTCATATTTTTCTTTGACGAGGTAGTAGACTATGCATATCAAATACATTAAAAAGAAGACAGAGAGAGAGAGAAAAAAACCATCTTGAATTGCATATCAAATATAAAATCATTTCTTGGAATCTTTGTTTGCTCTGTTTGATTCCTAATTACAAACCATGGAGGAATATCATTTTCTCTTGTTGTAATAGGATCAAATTAAGTGATTTTATTTTCCTTTCCAATATATATTTTCTTTCCCTAAGAACCAAAAAGTACTGTTAGAAATTGCAATGGAGTCCGTTTCAGTACTATTAAAAAAATAAGTGGGGCCATATCACTTCGTGCCATTTATGAGCTGTGGTAGCTGATAGAGTATTAAATATCTAAGTTATACTTAATTTTTTTAATTATTACAATTTTAAATGAGTTAATAATTTAACATAATATATATGAGTGTTAATTATAATTGATATAAGTATTGATCGACCCACTTATTAATCTGGTATCAAGTTTAATTATATTTGATACAATATTGAAGATGTATTAAAGTATTAAATATTTGTTTTTGTTTTTGTGATACAATTTTTTTTGTTAAGTATAATTTGAATTATGTTAATAGGTCAAATCCATTATAATTGTTTAAATTTAATAGTTTTCAAGTATTTATTAACTGTTTATTCAAAAAATAAATTCTTTAACTCAAACGACATTTATACAGTCATTTAACTTGCAATAGTCTATTTTTTGACAATTGAATCAAACAAGCACTTTCGATCATATTTTTTAATATGTGTTTATTTTTTTAATCAATGTAAAAGTACAATTAAATGGGTTAAGCTTGTTTTAAATTTCTTATTTTTCTCATTTAAGATTGAAAAGACAAAATTGATTTTTTTTTTTTGGTTTCGTATCATGAAATTTGAGCCTTGAAATTGGATTGTAATGACTTCAAATTTTAGACTAACTTGCATCTAATTGTAGCTAAACCTAATTTTAATACCCCTATTTCACGGTACTAAACAAAGCTTTACAAAATTTAGCATCTAAAGTTGAGGTACCGACTTAAGTTTAAAATTTTAATTTGTAGGACAAGCATAGTGATATCAAAATGAACGAGTAATTACAAGCATAGTGAAATAAACCCATGATACTATAAATTTGAACTATTTATTAAATTTTTATTTATTTTATTAAAATTAATTATAATAATCCTCTTATCAAACAATATATTACATGTATTTAAAAAAAATGACACGACAGAATAGAATTAAAATAATATTAATTTTCTTAAAAATGTATTATTCTATTAAGTTTAATTAAAATTTTCATATAAAATAAAATAAAATATTATTGTAAACATTAATTATATAATATAAAAAAATTTATTAAATAAAAGGTGAAGCGAGATTAGAATGCCTTCATCTCTCAAAATTGTCCAACTTTTTTCAAATCCATTCATGAGAGATGGGTATAATTTATCCTTACGCTTTTTTTTTTTTTTTTTGTAAGTTCTATAAACACGAGCAAAAATAGAGGTAGAAAAGTTACTCCAAATGTTCTGAAACCACTTTCAATGGTATTGAAAGCTCAACATTGGCGCATCGCCATAGGCTTGGAATAAGGGAAATGGGTTTTGTTATTTTCTACCCTAGGAAAATTGATAACAATAAAAGTAGAATTGGATTTGAGAGGAGGTTAAGGACCCAATTTTCTCAATGATTGATCCAATGATATTTGATAAAGGAGATAAATAAGAAGGTGATAAAACGAAATCAAAGATAAGGCAAAAAGCACCACAATCTAAAGATGCTGAAGCCAAAAATCTCACACAATACTCAAAATCCAAAGATACAAATATCAAAATAGTACCCATGACAATCTTACTTTCACTGCCAAAATGAGCATGAAAGCTAACAGTAGCACGAGGGCTGCTAGCTTTTCACTGCCAAATATCAAAAATCTCTCTGTGTTTGTAGTCACATCTAATGTTATAGAATTTTTTTTGGGCTTAATTTTCAGTGTTTTAGATCTAACCCATTTCTATCAAAGGTTTACCCCAAAATCGATCTATCCACAATCTCACAAGCGACATTGATAAAGACCAAAATAACAGAATCTGAGAGATGAGAGATCTTAATTAGATCCCAATAGATTCTTCATTATAACAGACCAGAAAAGCAATAAAGTACAGAAGCTATTGTTTAAAAAAAATTATAAAAAAAAAAGGCAGCAACATATACAACAACAATACCTATTTATTCAGTAAACAAAACAGCCGTGTTCTCCGTATGGCTTCAAAACGGACAAGTGAATCGCACTTCACTACAAAACAGAATTAATTAACGCAAATATTAATCACATTTCTAAAATGTAATATAACAAGAAGGCCAATCGCAGGTGTAGAGAGAGAGAGAGACAGATCGCACATCACCGAGTGAGAGAGAGACGTAGTGGCTTCGAGACAGAGAGAGAGAGATAGATTGCACCCAGGGAGAGAGAGAGACAGATTACACCGACGGAGAGAGAGGCGCAGTGGCTGAGAGAGACACAGTGGCTGAGATACAGAGAGAGAGAGAGAGACAGATCGCACCGTGATAGTGAGAGAGAGACGCAGTGGTTGAGAATCAGAGAGAGAGAGACAGATCGCACATTCTGATTGAGAAAAGGGGATTTTAACGGACTATTAGCGACGCACAGTGGCGTCGTTTGTATACTAATTGCGACGTCCACACGAACGTCACTAAAGGTCTCAAGCTATTGGCGACGATCACGTGTGTCGCTAAAGGTTTATAAGCGTCGCAAAACCGTTCCGGTGTGCGCCAAAGTATTTTTTTACACTCTTTAGCGACGCACAAGGTGTGCGTCGCTAATACACACTATTAGCGACGATTTTTGTGCGTCGCTAATAGTGAACGCCGCTAATAATAGATTTTCTTGTAGTGAAGAGGGAAAAAAAAGAAAGCAAGAACAAGCCTTAGGTTTTTTGTAGGATCGTAATTTGGGTATGCTAATCTCATATTTGAGATCTACACGTAAAAATTAGATATTTTTTTAATTTTGACGAGATTATGTGACAATAATTTTTCGTGCATGGTACACTTGTGCACTGACAAATTGGGCACCTGGTGAATGACTTGTGACAAAGTTTATTATAGAAGTTGAATATAGATTTTTGAAATGATGCAAGTGGCTAGAGGGGAGAGATGTGACGCATTATACATAATTTGATAAAAATAGAATGAAAGTATGATATTCGTTCTTCGTAATGTAGTTCTATAATTATTGGCTATTTATGCATATCTTAACTGGCTTAGGACCTACTTGAACTAAATAGGTTACTAGAGAAGTGACCCACTAATTTTTAAAAGTATTACCCATTATATGCTTCGTATTATTTACTTAATATTTTTATTATTAATTTTTTTGCTAATATGTGTCGTGCCTATTTATTAAATTAGGTCTGGCTTCATATTTGCTCAAAAACTAGCCAATAAAATATTTAAAAAAAATTTAGGATAGTACATATTTTACACGTCTCATATAATCTAAAGTTAGTCCAATGCAAACCTTCAAACAAGCATTGAAAGAGTGATTATATTAGAGTGTTCGGGTTAAACTCTATGAAATTGATAAGACTAAGAATCCTATGACGTTTTTATGAGCCTAACATGCTCAATTGAGTGGAGCTGTGAGGATTAGTTGGAAAACCTAGTAAGAAGACTAGGAGTAATCAGAAAGGAGGCGACAGGTTAATTTCTTTGGTAACTTGTATTGAATTTGCTTGATTAGTGGATTTTTGCAGTGGTGATTTTTGTATTCAGTGAGAATTATTTTTACTTAAAAATATAGTGTCTTGTGTGATTGGTTTATTTTTATTATTTTGATTTTTGTGATTGGATACACTTAAAATCAAATTTACCCAAACTGATATTTATAATCCTTAGACCTTAAGCTATCCAATCAATAGCCAGAAATTCATATTGACTCCAATTATATCCAATCATACAAAACACACATCCACTCAATAACTCAATGTATCGTTCACTTTTTCAGATGGCATAGCATCTTGAAAAAATTCTTGAATGCGTCTGTTATAGTGACGTGGAAGTGTGTCTTTTAAATAATATTCTATCACGTATGATATAGTTCTTCTTTTTTAGTAGAATATAATATATATGACAGAGTATTATTGAAAAAACATATTGTCACGTGATATAATCGACATAGTACAACTATGCAAATCTGTCATTAATATTATGTGTAGCTTGAAAGTTATCTTATTTACTTCTTATTCATTGTCCTTAGCTCTTCCTACTATATTTTTTTTTTGGTTTTGCAATTTGTTGATACCATGATTTGCATTTCTAATGTAGATCCGGAGATTCCAAGTCTCCGTTTCATAACCTCACTGAATAATTTATTAGGACGTTTGGAATTAGAAGCTCAAGTACTCATCATTTAGCTGTGGATCTTGCACCTCTATGTAAAAAAAAAAAATTGACAAAGATATACGCCTTAAAGAATATTTAAATGATTTACCCAGAGCTAGCAAGAGAAACAGATGAATCATTCACAAATGGCAGGACTTGCTCAAATCAAATTATCTAATGCAATTAGAGCTCCAGAAATCAAGAATTTCAGCTGCTTCTGCACTCATGGTGGGTTGTATGTTATTTTTGTTTTTATGCAATTGCTAGAACTATCACAGCAACAATTTCAAAGTTGTCACACAGACCGGGAAGAGGGGTTGGAAACTGCCTACCTACTTAGAGGCTATTTCGATTTTAATCTCCTTGTGATAGGCGTTTCAGTAACCAAGGAAGATCCAGTTACCATTTGAGACGATCCCGAACCAAAACCGCTGCCATTCAATGCCATAGGAGCGACTATAGCTGGACTAGACCCTGCAGACAAATAATGGAATGGATTCAAGGGTGCAGGAATCTCTACTTCTCCTTCCAACATCTTCACCACAACACTCATCAATGGCCTTGATTCAGGTCTATACTGAACACACCATAGAGCAACTTTAACCATCTTCTCTGCCTTCTCTTTATCCTCCTCCTCAATAGCACAGACTGTCATCAGGTCCCTCGATTCTCCCTTCTCAAACTTATTCCACACCCATCTCGGGAACCACTCCTGGCTCTCAGGAAGATTAAAATCAAGGTTCTTTCTCCTACCTACGATTTCAAATAGAAGCATTCCAAAGCTATAAACATCACACTTGTGGCTTTTTGGTAAGGGCATCCCTAGTTCAGGTGCAGCAAAACCAGGAGTCCCTCTTCGCCCGGTCATGATTATATGTGTGTTGTCCCTATTGTAAAGCTTGGCCAAACCAAAATCAGCTACTTTAGGACAGAATTGAGCATCCAACACGATATTTCCTGGTTTTATATCGTAATGAATTATTCGCTGCCGGCACTCTTCATGCAAGTAAGCAATTCCTCTGGCTGTCCCGACTGCAATGTCATAGAGTTTTTCAAATCCTAAGATCTTGTTTTCGCGGAATAACTACTTGTCAAGCGAACCATTTTCCATGTACTCATAAACCAGAGCTCTCAAACACTTATCAAAGCAAAAGCCATAGAGCCGAACCAGATTAAAGTGGTGAATTCTTCCAATGGTACTCACTTCTGCCATGAATTGTTCCTCAATTCTCTTATCAGAGGTCCCATTTAGAACTTTCACTGCCACCGTTGTTCCATTACTAAAATCCCCCTTATAGACTGATCCAAAAACCCCCTGAACCTAGCAAGTTGCGGAAGTTATTGGTTGCAATCATAAGCTGCTGAGAGGTAAATCTGATGGGCTTTTCTCTTTCCATGTCATCAAGGAATTTGACCATGGTGAGTGTCAGATTTGGCGTGTCTGGCGAGTCTGGACTCACAGTGTTACTACTACTTCTTCGACCTCTTCTCCGGCACACTACCACTACAAGAACGATCTTCACAATGAAAAGTACTGCAGGGTTAAGAAAACTAAATAAAAAACACAATGGCGTAACATTTTCAGTAAAAACTGATTAATATGTAGATGAAGAAAGGAAACAGCAGAGGGAAATCTTACTGAGGCTCACAATGATAAAAGATAATTTAAAAACCAGTATATGTGTTTCCTCTGAACTTGACATTACTGGGTATCTGAAACAGAAGAGAACCAAAAGTACTCAAAAGCTCAAAATCCTGCAAGATAAAAAAAAAATGTCACGAATCTAGAGACAACCAATAAACCGAGTTAAATTTCAACACAAACAGAACGTCACATCTTTCTTATTTATGAAGCTTTATCTGCATTGATGTGCCAAAAATATATTCTCAATCAGGACTTAACACGTGTCTGATCTGGTTTATACAAAATTATCAAATAAATAAGTATACCGAGATTATATCATCTCGGTACACTCAGCAATGATCTAAGTTATTCCTTAGACTACCGAAGTCGTTTCTAATTACGTCGGTATACCGACATCGTAATGATGGGACAACCATTTACAAATTACTGACGTGGGTAGTCATAATGAAATTACTGCCGCCTGACAGGCGGCATAGTCTAGCCCTGCAAAGAGGCGAAATTAAGTCCTAGCCCTACACAGATATAAACTCAGTGACAACAGTAACGTAGGATATCATGATGAAATTGCCTCCAGCGCCTGGCACTGAAATCAAAGTTCCATCAACCTATAAATACACTAAGAAAGGTATGTTCATGCATCGGACTTTCTTGACAAAAGAAATATACTATTACATCGAGTTATACACTTTTAACTCTATCTTATTTAACCATCGAAGCGGCTATCCACTGGAGCCCTCCCTGGTGGCATTCTAATCTTATTTTTTCGCAGGTTCTGTTGCAGCTTGATAGGGCCTTAACGAACTAAAAATTGCAGCATCATGCATTTATAGCAGAATGATGTTTCCATGCATTGACGGCTGAATGTCTGGATATTTCAATTAAATTAATACCTTGAAAATGATCAAAACTGCGTGAGCTGTTGAAAAGATAATTGGATAAAAATGGCAAAGCTAGGCCGGCTGAGAAAAGCTTGGGCATTGTAAACAACGATGTGTGAAGATGAGAATTAACTCATTCTGCCTTCAATGAGATGAAAACGACAGCTTCGGAAATTACGGTCCATCTGCACATCTCTTCCTTACGTGTGTATTGATATATTAATATATGAAATTTATATTTGTAATAAACTTATAAATTGAGTAATACAAGGGAAAGTTGATTAAAATTTTGGCTGCAAAGACTTGTAAATTGTAACGCCGCGTGAGAAAACCTTTGGACAGCTTGTGATATAAAACGAGTTTCGACTTTGGAGACGTTTTTGGACAATTGCGCTCCACCAAAATCAATTTGCTATTTGTGAGGTGGTTTAGAAAATGTGCTGGTCAAGAAGCGCCATGACCCACTGTACCTAAAGAGTAATGTTTTATGAACAACTCATTTAGAGTCGGTCGTCTAATGTCTAATGTAGCGTGATTTAATTAATTATAAATTTTTATATTTTTTTTTATTTTTGTTACATTTTTATAATAAAAAATTGAAGTAATTAGAATGTTTGATTGGAAGAGGATAAATCAGATTATCTCAATTTATTGATATTCATAAATAATTATGAGAATACATTGATTTTTGTGCACTTTATTATGTGTTATTATAAAGTCTCGTTTGAACGATCAAATAAAAAGATCGAATCATATAAGATATTATATATCCTATTTGTAATATTCCGACCTAGATATTGGGTTATATGGTACGTATTACGAAATGATGAAAAATAATATATAAATTTTAAATTATAAGAAAATAATTAATTAATTTAATAAAGATTAATTAATTAAATATAGGGAGAATAATTATTTAATTATAATTAATAGAATACGTGATGACACATACGAAACCCACATTAAAGGTGTGTTGTGTGTGAGTACAAAGCCAAGAATGTATATGTGTAGATATATATATATATATATGTACATAAGTATATACATGTATGTATATAAGAATGATTAAATATATATATATATATATATGTATATATACATATATTATATAAATGATACAAAATATCTAGATATTTAAAAGTGTGTGTGTGAAATCAGTGTGTGTGTCGGTTGAGAAGTGTGTGTGTTAGTGTGTGTGTGTAATATTATATATATATAAAACTACAAAATATCCTGTGAATTAAATGGAAAGCTAATAAAATGAAAAAGCAAAATTTATGAGAGTTGAAAGGTGCAGGTCTGATAGAGAAAGAGAGAATCTAGAGAGAGAAAGTGAAATAGAGAAAGTGAAGAAAGAAGGAACACTGAGAAATTCGAAGCTGGGGAATTAGCTTAAGCAGGTATAAATTTTAATTTAATTAATTTCATGTATATTCAAGGATTTTGATAGATGCATGTTAAGAATTATTTAAGGCCAAAACATGAGATAAAATTTAAGAAAGAAAACCTGTACCCCTCGGTCGAACATGGCAGATTTTTGTGAGTTGAATTAAACACAATCTGAAGCTGTAATATGCATAGAACACTGTCTTAGGATTCCAAAACATTTTGAATCACTTAAAACGGTCAAGAAATGGCCATTTGGTGGCCAAATTATTGTTCGCCGGTGCAACGCCGGAAAATTCTGGTGGGTGTCGGAAAACCGGTTGTTTAAGGTTGAGATGTGTCCTAATTAGTTGCTTGAGGTCCTAGGATCAATTCCACGTAGAAAACATAAAATTTGAACGAGAAAAAAATGACAAAACTATGCGGTTTGGGCGATTTCCAGCGACCGGCGCCGGAAGTTGATTGGAGATGATGATCGGAAAATCGTGGTTGATTTTTGAGGTTGGTTCACTTGAGCCGGTTGGTTCACTTGAGCTGGTTGGTTCAGTGACTTAGTAGACCGGTTTAGGGTTTTAGTTTAAAAACCCACTGGTTCAGACCGGAACTATTAGGAATTGCAAACTGACCCCAAACGTTCTGGAAATTTATACTATTACCCAAAAGAAATTAATTTAATATTAAATTAATAATATTTAAATAGGAAAAATTATAAAAATATCCCAGTTACTAAAACAAGGCAAACGAACTTCAAATGAGATAAACAAATAGTGTATTCTGACTATTTTGGACTTTCTGAACCCAATGGCAGGGCCTATTTTACAAGACGGGACTCTGAAAAATAAGACACGTTAAAGTATAAATTACCAAATTACCCCTAATGTACCCAAGACCAAATAAAAAGCCGAGAAGGTCTAAATTAACTTTCTTCAACATTCCGGACTCAATGATAGAGTCCGTTTTATCAAATAAGATACTTAAAAATTTAACGGTTGAATTGTGATTATAGGGACCCTCGTTAAGGAATGATTTTTGGAGTTAAGCTTTCGGAATTCAGGTGAATATTTTCATACCATATTGAGGTAGAGATTTCTTTATAGATATAAATATTGAACTTCCTTATGATTTTGAAAATAGATACATTGTAAGTGTTTCATACCATATTGAGGTAGGAATTTTATTATAGATATAAATATTGAACTCTTTTATGATGTATCGAAATATGATATCATTTTCCCTTATAACCTTTGTTTAAAAACTATATTGTATACGTTTTGAATGATCTATTGACAACTATATTGTTTTCTTTGACTTAAGAAAATGTATTCGTAAGATACTCAAACGCTATATGATTTTCTTACAAATGTTCGAACTGTTTTAACTAAACACCAAATAAGGAACTTTGATTTGAGTAATCAAACTGCTATTGATGATTATTGATTTTGGATATGATTTTAATGCTTTGGATAGAACACTCTTCTATAATTGGTCACTATCGAATAGGTTGTGATTTATCGAACCCTTCCCACAGGGTATATTGTGGTGAGCTGGTATGATACGGCATTATCGAACTAGCTAGCCCTATCGATCGCAGTCAGCGAGGTTCTAATTTGCTGGCCATAGAAGTGGAATATATGAATTTGAATATGAATATTGAATATGAACCATGATTGAATATGATTTATCGAACTATGACATCATTGAATATGATTTATCAAATTATGTTATCGAACTATGATTTTGAGTTATCGAACTATGATTTGGATTTATTGAACTATGTTATTGAACTATGATTTTAATTTATCGAACTATGATTTATCGAAATATGTTATCGAACTATGATTTTGATTTATCGAACTATGATTTACCGAATTATGTTATCGAAATATGATTTATTGAACTATGTCATTGAACGATGATTTTGATTTATCGGACTATGTTATTGAATATCGATTTACGATTGTCATTGAATTGGAATTTATTGGAATTGAATTTGATACCGTTATCTTGTCTACTACAATTAAGATAACATATGATATTTGATCATTGGCAATTCAGTATTGAACTATATAGTAGTTTTGAAACCCTTGGTGTGTTATGAAATGCTCACGAACTGGGATACTCATGAGCTGTTAAGCTCATATGGATTTTTATCCAATACTTTCAGGTAATGACTTCGGCAAGGGAATAACGAATATTGTGAGGATAACGGAAAGCTTATGAAGCTATGAACCCTTTTTGTATTAGGATTATACTAGACATGATGTAGTTGCTTTTGAGAATTTTGGATTGTATATCGAATATAACATCTGCAGGTTTTGAAAAAAATACATCATGTACTTTTGTAGTCATTATGGAATATATATGCATGATTGATATTGAATTGTACATTGACGCTTCCGCAATAGGAAAAGAAATTTTATTCCGCTACATTTGATTAATGGAAATGAGGAAAGCAATGTGATCATCATTGAAAAAGGCCGCGGTGGCCGATCATGAACCGTTGATCCGCATGGATTGGATTTCAGGCCGTGACAGAGTGGTATCAGAGCGAAGGTTAATGGACTTTGGAAAAGACCAAGTTGAAGTTGGAATTGAGGTTTCTTAAGTAAAATAAGAATAGGGAACTCTAGAGGACTAGGGAGACATTGAAAGATAGAGGTTACTATTTGAATTTTAGAGTTAGAATTCCCTGAAATGGAATTAGTGATAAGATAGAAATTTGATGGCCCTGATGATTTGGCGATAGTGTAGTGATAGAAAGTGATTATTCGAATCACTCTTGGAGTCAATTAGATTACCCATTACTGATGACTTAAAAGTGACAATATAGATTAAATGAAACTGATTGAACATGCCTTATGAATATGCAAATTATTGATATAAATTTCATATAAATTGATGATAAAACGATTGAAGTTTTTTTAATATTTTTTTATAAATATAAGTGAAACCAGTAATGGCAGATAGGACAAATACCAATCACGGAGAAGATGCCAAAGAAGATTCTGGCAACATGGAACAGACATTGAATGACTTAGTTCGTGAATTAAGGAAGCAGAACAATAGAGAGAATAAAAGGCCCAATGTAAACCCAACACTTCAGGCAACTCTAATGGAACGATTCATGAAGCTTCAGCCAACTACTTTTGCGGGGGCTCCTAAGGTGGATGAGGTTGAGACATGGATATTGGGCATGGAAGATATCTTCGAGGTAATAGAATGTCCTGAAAATAAAAAGGTCACCCTTGCTGCTTTTAGATTACAAGGGGAAGCAAAACATTGGTGGAACTTGGTAAAAAGAAATTATGTAACTGGAGTTCCATTCTTAGCCTGGGAAAGGTTTAAGGAGTTATTGTATGAAAAGTATTTTCTAAAAACTGTTCGTGAACGAAAGAAAGTAGAATTTATTGAGCTGAAACAAAGAAGTATGGCCGTGGCTGAGTACGAAGCCAAATTCATCGAGTTAGCTCGTTTTGCCCCAGATATGATAGAGATAGAAAGGGAAAAAGCAAAGAAATTTGAACAGGGACTAAAAAGGAACATTCATGATCGCATATCATTGTTCCAGTCTGAATCGTATTCTGAGATAGTAAACATGGCCCTAATTTCAGAGAGGAATAATGAAGAATATGTGAAGGAAATGAATCAGAAAAGAGAAATGCTTCAACTGCGAAAGCTGGGGAGATGCAAGTGCACAGTATCGTAGTTTTATAGTAAAATGATAAGAAAAGTATCGTCCTCAGGGATTGGTATCTTACTTTTGACAAGTACCAAAATTAAATCAATCTCGACTTTATTTAGAAAATTCACTAAATCTTTGGAATTTCAATTTAAAATAAAATCAACGCAAAGAAAATACTAAAAATGAAAAGAGAGATATTGTTCGAAAATCAAATAAATGGGAGAGAAGAATTCTAGGAAATCAATTTCACCTAATTCCTCACTATGCTTTACTTATCTAACTAATTGAATTTAATTCTCCATGCTTGTTAGCAAATCTCCAAATCATCCAAAAGCCTCTTTTGACAGTCAATTGGACACTATTCTTGTTCATTAGTTACACAAGAGTATGCAAATTAATAAAGCAAGCATGCACTAAGACCAATGATTTTTTTAATACTACACAGGTTCATATAAGTCTTTCGATCTTTATATTTACTTATGCTGAAATATTCAAGATCCATCCCATAATTCCCTCTTTCGACAGCAAATTACAAAATTAAAATCATCTAATTAGTGGCCAATTAATTAGAAGCATTAAATTCAGAATAAATCAGTCAAACATGAAAAGAATTACTTCAAATTAAAATAGAAAAGCATGTATAGTTCGAAACTAGACTACATCGTTTTCCTAGAATAAATAAAATTAGTTCATGCTAAAAATTAAAGTTAACATAAACGAATTCACTATGATTTTTTTCTGAGAGGAACGGAAGAAAAATAATACTGAAAAATATTTACAGCAAGCCAAGATGTTCTGATGAGTGCGCGAAAGTGTACTCTAAATATCCCATTATTTGATTAAAATGCTAGAAAGTGGATAGAAATGTGGGAATATACTTGATATTATTTTATTCAATTTCTATTTACAATAAGAGGTATTTGAGCATTAAATTATAAGATTTTATATCTTAAATATTGCATTATTTGTTGGCGAGAGATAGTTTGCAATTGCGCTTTTCACTTAATATTTTTGGAACTATTTTTGACTTTTTGGCAGATTCGACTATTGAGTTTCAATTGAGATTTGGATGACGTTAAAGTTTCAGAATGAGAAAATGGTCTTCATGAAATTTTTAGAGGACGTCTTGGAATTTTCAGAAAGGTTTGGTTTGCAAAAATCGGAATTCGTTTGGGCCTCCAAACATTATTTCGAAATCAGGTCTGAAAAGCTGCTCTAAATTCTGTCCGTCTAGCCAACTTGAAGGGGCCATAACTTGAGCTTCCAAAGTCCAAATCAGGTGGTTTTTGATCCTAAGATTATCTACTCATCCAGGGCTACAAATTTCGTGAAGGGCCCGAGTCAAGATTCAATTGTTATCTGATAGAAAACGGGGTGTAAAGTTTGTGGCAACTGACTGTGCGCGGGAATAAGAAAAGCAAAATAAAGAAAAAGAAAAGAAAAAATAATGGGCCCATGAAGCTGGAAAGGTGCAGAAACGGCTGATGAGGGAAGACCAAGAAAAGTCAAAGAAGCAATAAGAAAAATCAAAGGCAAGTAAAACGAGGAAAAAAAATGAAAGAAAAGCAAAGGGAGAGTAAAGGGGCGGCTGAATTAGAAAGTTTCAACAAGTGGGCCCATGCACAGTAAAATGAAAAAGAAGGAAATGGGGCTCTCTTGTGGCAGTGGGCCCAGTCGTGTGTATTTGTGCAGCAAAGTAGTGGACCAAGCCAAGGCTTGGCTTGGTCAGGCGGCTGAAGGCAACAAGTGGCGGAGTCCATGCAGAAGCAAAATCAAGGGCCTGGGGTGCACGTGGGCTTAAAAACTTAATGCAGGGCTGATATATATAGTAAATAAAAAAACCTAAAAGGGGGAGACGAAAAAGAGAGCTGCGGCACGAAGAACAGAACAGTGTGTGCGACGGCTGTACAGGATTGCGCAGCAGGGAAGAAGAAGCTACTGTCATTCCATGGCTCGTTTTCTTTCCGTAAAATTTATGTTATCCATCTTGTACATGGGTAACTAAATTTTTTTAAGTGGAGTTAAGGATGAACTTGTACCATATATGGCTATTTTGATTTATTTTGATTCCTGCACATGGTTTTAATTTGTTAAATTCTTCGTTGATCATTCTAAATTTATTGTTGAATTTTATTGTCCGAATAATTAAAGGTTTTAGTCCGTTTATAGATTCAGTCATGCTTTTTCTATTGAGTGGATTAATGTTTTGATTATTTTTTGAATAATTAAATATTTATATTGATTCAATTCTCTGCTGCAGTATTGCTCGTTGGGTATATTGTCGTCGTTGTTTTTTATCAATGTGAATAATAATTTGAGTGATTTAAAGATGATGACTGATTTTTCGAAGGATTATTTTCAGTCTAATTTTGATGCATAATTTTAAATCTTCCGATTGAGATTTTTGGAATTTAATTTCTCAATTGAGTTATCTGTGAATTAAAAATAATTAAAATACCATATATGTTCAAGGGATTCCCGACACTTCACTGTTCGTTAAATTTGAATATTTTCTTCCATTAATTAATTTGTTTAATTTTTAGTTGCATTCAAAATCACTTTTTATATTTTATTTTCTCATTAACCGTCTAATACTTCTGTAGTTTCAGAAATTCTGTTTATTATTCTTTTAATTTAGTCTCCCTGTGGAATCGACACCCCAAAGCTACACTACAATTACCGCGTTATTCTTTGGGCGTAATCAAATTTTGGCGCCGTTGCCGGGGAGACGGTAGAAGAATCAGTAGATAGTTTTTCTTTTCAACAGTTTGTAAAGGCGGTAACTTCGTTCCCTTCTTTTTAGTTGCTTTATTATTATTATTATTATTATTATTATTTTTTTTTATTTTTATTTCTAGTTATTTATTTATTCATTTTCTTTTATTTTCTTTTATTCCGTTATTTATTTATTTTATTATTGTCATTTTGCTTGCATAATAGGTATAGGGACGCATTAGGCCGCTTTGCTTCTAGGCTTGTGTTAGAGTCGGATTTAGAGTCTAATTTTTCTTGTTTTTCTAATTATTTGTTTGATAATACTTCCAATTCTGCAAATATGAGTGAATATGAGGATCAACCCACTAGGACTCTTCAGGATTACCTTCACCCTACACGCACAGCCACACCATCATGCATCATGTTTCCACCCAATGCTCGTCCAATTGATGTTAAAACGGGGGTGATACAGTTACTCCCTACATTTCATGGTTTGGAAAATGAGAATCCATATGTGCATATTAGGGAGTTTGAAGAGGTAGTTGCGACTTTTCATAGTCAGAATGCAACACAAGACATTATGCGACTTAAGTTCTTTCCTTTCTTTTTGAAGGATCGAGCTGAGAGTTGGCTATACTCATTGAGACCACGGTCAATTAGATCGTGGAATGAGATGACCCAGGTTTTCTTCACTAAATACTTTCCCCATCATAAGACCAATGCTTTAAAAATACAAATTTTCACCTTTGCACAAAAGGACAGTGAGACTTTGTATCAGTCTTGGGAGAGATTTAAGGAGTTATTGAGTATGTGCCCTCACCATGGGTATGAGAGTTGGCGTGTAGTGAGTTATTTCTATGAGGGACTTACACCTAGAGAGCGCCAATTTGTAGAGATGATGTGTAATGGTGAGTTCTTACAAAAAGATCCTGATGAGGCCATAGAGTATCTTAATGAGCTTGCTGAAAAAGCTCACACATGGACAGGACCTAGTGCTACTGAGAGCACAAATAGGTCACGACCCATAGGGAACCAACAGAGTGGGGGAATTTACCATCTTAGGGAGGATAATAACTTGAAAGCTAAGATTGAGACACTCACTAGGGAGTTAGAGGTGCTAAAGGCTAGAGACTTAAAGCCAACACACTTAGCTAATCATGCAGATTCTTTTAGACCATGTTCGGTGTGTGGCGGAGTAGACCACCTTGCCCAAGAGCGTCCCACATCAGCTGCGATGAGAGGGATGTATGAGGACCAGTGTAATACCTTAGGTATGTACAAAAAGCCTTTCACACCCTACTCTGAGACTTACAATCCAGGATGGTGCAATCACCCCAAGTTTAGCTGGAAATCTGAAAACCAGCCACCTGCACCACCACTTGCACAGCCTCTTAGATCATACCCTGGACCATATCATGCATCTTCATCTTCTAGGACTTCTCTAGAAGACACTTTACAAGCATTTATTGAAGCACATGGTAAGACTAACCAAACATTTGAATCTTTGATTATGCAGGTTGTTGAAGAAAATAAGGAGATAAAGAGCCAAGTGTCGAAATTGATAAGCTCTTTGAGTATAAATGAGCGAGGCAGATTCCCTTCCCAAGCTCAGTCCACGCCCCAAGGTCAACACATGGCACAAGAGAATTTGAAAGATGTGAACGCCATTATGACTCGAAGTGGTAAGTCCTTACACATCCCAACAATGGACAAATCAGAGGATGTGGAAAAGGAACAAGATAGTAGCAATGCTGAGCTGCCCAAGGAATCAGAGGTGACAAAAAGCTATGTTAAGGTACCATTCCCTCAGGCTTTAAAATCAACCAAGCACACTTTGGATTCTAACAATGAAATCCTCGAGAATCTCAGGCAGGTAAAAATAAATCTTCCTCTCTTGCATGTGATTAAACAAATTCCTACTTATGCAAAAGTTCTTAAAGATTTATGTACAGTTAAGAGGAAGCACCATGTGAAGAAGACAGCATTTCTGACAGAGCAAGTTAGTGCTCTCATTGAGCAGAGGATTCCCCCCAAGTACAAGGATCCTAGTTGTCCAACCATTGCATGCAGCATTGGAAATCATGAGTTTGGACAAGCTTTACTTGATTTAGGAGCAAGTGTGAATTTAATGCCTTATTCTATTTACTTGCAGTTGGGGTTAGGAGAGATCAAACCAATTTCTATGGTATTGCAATTGGCTGACCGTTCAGTCAGAGCACCAAGGGGTGTGGTAGAGGATGTTCTAATTCAAGTTGATAAATTTTATTATCCTGTTGATTTCATAATCCTTGACACTAGCTCTGTTGTTAATTCTACTTCAAAGATTCCTTTGATTTTAGGTAGGCCGTTCCTTGCCACTGCTAATGCTCTTATTAATTACAGGAATGGGCTCATGAAGCTGTCTTTTGGGAACATGACTCTCGAGGTGAATATCTTTCATGTTGCAAAACAGCCAGAAGAGGAGGACAAGAGCTGCCAGACATACATGATTGACTCAATCATAGATAGGGAAATTCCTGCAACTCATGATTCTGACCCCCCTGAGCATTTTCTTGTTAATACTGAGTTTGACTATATTTCTGATCCATCTGATGTGGTTGATGTTTGTGCTATTTTTGACAGAACTCAGGATTATGGAGCACGGGGATGGAAACCGAAGTTTGAGGAGTTGCCTACAAAAAGGGAAGAGCAGATTCCTTCAAGTATGGAAGCACCCAAAGTTGAATTGAAGCCTTTGCCTACTTTCCTTGATCCAGGTGATACTTTTCCTATTATTATGTCATTTAAATTCTCTAAGTCTCAAGGTGAGAAATTACCTCAGACCCTAAGTAAGCCTAGGTCAGCCCTAGGTTGGAGCATTGCTGATCGAGTTAAAATGAAAGCGTTGCATGATAATAATATTTTGAGAAAAACGTTTAAGCCTAATGATCAAATTTTCTTATATGATTCTAAACTCCATAAGCACACAAGAAAACTCAGGTCTAGGTGGACAGGCCCCTTTATAGTGAATAACATTTTTGAAAATGGGGCAGTAGAAATAAAGGATCCCAAGGACAGTCGAATTTTTAAAGTCAATGGTCAGCGCCTTAAAGTTTTAATTGATAGGCAAGTTCTGGAAGTGGAAGACATCCCACTTATGGACCCGGTCTATCCACCTTGATCACGCCATGCAGGTATGTTTTATTTTTTATTTTTTATTTTTTCTATTATTTATTTATTTATTTATTTATTTATTTATTTATTTTTAGTTTTATTTTTGTTTTCTTTTATTTTCGTTTTTTTTTCTTCTTGTTTGCTGTTGTTTTCTTTGTTTTTTTATTTGCAAGTTAGTTTCATTTTATCAGTATAGGTTGCCATCTTGGTGCTTAGCAAGCTGCCCACAACACATCAGGTGTATTCTCTCCTTTTTAGAACCCTTCATTCAATTTTGATTGTTAAACATTGAGGACAATGTTTCATTTAAGTTGGGGGGTGGGTAATTGTAAATTCATATTTTCATGTGTCAAAATTTTTTTTAAAATTTGCATCACAAGTGCATCTTTTCACATGAGTACTCATTATCATTCATAGCTATTTTTGTGAGTTCACCGAATCCACCATAATCATTCTACTGAGGCATTCACAGAACTTTTAATGCACTTATCCAAACTTTGTGGTAAGATGGTGGTTTGACACATGTAGCTAGAGAACTCTTTTGCTTAAGTATTCATGTGAGTTTTAGAGAGAATTGAGAGTCTTCAAATTCAGTTTGTGATAAGCATTTATTGATCTGTTGAATTGGACACTTCTTTTGAGAATATCATTACATGGTTGGTGGAATGATGGCGGATATACTTGGGATATGACGAAGGTCAACTTAGGATTCATGTTTGAGCCTTTCAAGCTAACCCTTCTCATCATAGACCCTTAGTAGCCACTTTGAGCCAACAAACACAGATAGTTTTTTCATGTTCCCACATCATTCATACCTCTCCACATTGGAGTATAGCCTATACATTGATTTTCCTACCCTTTTTGCTTCCAAGTGTGTACTAGGTGGAATTTGTAGCTCGTGTCTTTTGTGTTGCATTGAAAAAAAAAAAAAAAAAAAGCAGAAAAAGAAAAAAAGGAAGAAAGTGCAAAAGTGTTCAGTTGGGTGAGCATTAAAGTCAGTGAGCATCAAAGTTTATTCTATTGAAGAAAAAAAAAAGAAGAAAAAAAAAAGTTGAAAAAATTGAAAAAGGTGAAGAAAAAAAGAGAGAAAGAAGAAAAAGAATGAGATGTTTTGTTATTCAAAGATTTGAAAAGTTGAAGAGTACATCAAGTGGAAAGTTTGGTTTGCTATGGTTCGTAATGAAATTCTCTTAGTATGTACTTGGAAGTTTTTGAATCCTTTTTACCCTTTTCTTCATATAGCCTTTAACCCAAGCCACGTTACAACCCTTTTATATTGATCATTCTGATCCTGAGTAAGCTTGTAGAAAGAGTGGTGGAAGTCTCATTTGTTAGTGCGCCTATCATAAGATCAATGTTTGCTTGTTGCTTGTACATAATTGCCAAATTCTTCATTGAGTGTGTTCACCCCTTGTCAACTCCATAGAGAGAACCCCTATATGAAACACTTTTATACCCGTGAGATATGGAGTTGAAACTTTTGCTTGAGATGTTCTTGACGTTGCGTGTCTCATGGTTTGTGGTTGGATGGATATGGTTTGGAACACACACACACACTCTGTGAATTGCTATAAGTGGATTGATTGGTACAGGGTTATTGAATTCCTAAAATTGCTTTGATTTGTGAACCTGAAAAAAAGTGTGACGAGATGCCTGCTGTGTGTGTTTTTCCTTGATCCCTTTTACCAAATGCACGGAAATTGCTAGGGACTAGCAATGAGTAAGTTGGGGGGTGTGATGAGTGCGCGAAAGTGCACTCTAAATATCCCATTATTTGATTAAAATGTTAGAAAGTGGATAGAAATGTGGGAATATACTTGATATTATTTTATTCAATTTCTATTTACAATAAGAGGTATTTGAGCATTAAATTATAAGATTTTATATCTCAAATATTGCATTATTTGTTGGCGAGAGATAGTTTGCAATTGCTCTTTTCACTTAATATTTTTGGAACTATTTTTGACTTTTTGGCAGATTCTACTATTGAGTTTCAATTGAGATTTGGATGACGTTAAAGTTTCATAATGAGAAAACGGTCTTGATGAAATTTTTAGAGGACGTCTTGGGATTTTCAGAAAGGTTTGGTTTGCAAAAATCGGAGTTCGTTTGGGCCTCCAAACATTATTTCGAAATCAGGTCTGAAAAGCTGCTCTAAATTCTGTCCGTCCAACCAACTTGAAGGGGCCATAACTTGAGCTTCCAAAGTCCAAATCAGGTGGTTTTTGATCCTAAAATTATCTACTCATCCAGGGCTACAAATTTCGTGAAGGGCCCGAGTCGAGATTCAATTGTTATCTGATAGAAAACGGGGTGTAAAGTTTGTGGCAATTGACTGTGCATGGGAATAAGAAAAGCAAAATAAAGAAAAAGAAAAGAAAAAATAATGGGCCCATGAAGCTGGAAAGGTGCAGAAACGGCTGATGAGGGAAGACCAAGAAAAGTCAAAGAAGCAATAAGAAAAATCAAAGGCAAGTAAAACAAGGAAAAAAAAATGAAAGAAAAGCAAAGAGAGAGTAAAGGGGCGGCTGAATTAGAAAGTTTCAACAAGTGGGCCCATGCACAGTAAAATGAAAAAGAAAGAAATGGGGCTCTCTTGTGGCAGTGGGCCCAGTCGTGTGTATTTGTGCAGCAAAGTAGTGGACCAAGCCAAGGCTTGGCTTGGTCAGGCGGCTGAAGGCAACAAGTAGCGGAGTCCATGCAGAAGCAAAATCAAGGGCCTGGGGTGCACGTGGGCTTAAAAACTTAATGCAGGGCTGATATATATAGTAAATAAAAAAACCTAAAAGGGGGAGACGAAAAAGAGAGCTGCGGCACGAAGAACAGAACAGTGTGTGCGACGGCTGTACAGGATTGCGCAGCAGGGAAGAAGAAGCCACTGTCATTCCATGGCTCGTTTTCTCTCTGTAAAATTTATGTTATCCATCTTGTACATGGGTAACTAAATTTTTTAAGTGGAGTTAAGGATGAACTTGTACCATATATGGCTATTTTGATTTATTTTGATTCCTGCACATGGTTTTAATTTGTTAAATTCTTCGTTGATCATTCTAAATTTATTGTTGAATTTTATTGTCCGAATAATTAAAGGTTTTAGTCCGTTTATAGATTCAGTCATGCTTTTTCTATTGAGTGGATTAATGTTTTGATTATTTTTTGAATAATTAAATATTTATATTGATTCAATTCTCTGCTGCAGTATTGCTCGTTGGGTATATTGTCGTCGTTATTTTTTATCAATGTGAATAATAATTTGAGTGATTTAAAGATGATGAATGATTTTTCGAAGGGTTATTTTCAGTCTAATTTTGATGCATAATTTTAAATCTTCTGATTGAGATTTTTGGAATTTAATTTCTCAATTGAGTTATCTGTGAATTAAAAATAATTGAAATACCATATATGTTCAAGGGATTCCCGACACTCCACTGTTCGTTAAATTTGAATATTTTCTTCCATTAATTAATTTGTTTAATTTTTAGTTGCATTCAAAATCACTTTTTATATTTTATTTTCTCATTAACCGTCTAATACTTCTCTAGTTTCAGAAATTCTGTTTATTATTCTTTTAATTTAGTCTCCCTGTGGAATCGACACCCCAAAGCTACACTACAATTACCGTGTTATTCTTTGGGCGTAATCATGTTCCGTCAAGTTGCAACCGTACAATCCCTGGTTCTGACTTTTCTTCCCAACTCCTGACCTTTCTTCGATCTCCCCGCCGCAGCCAAGTCACTTTTTACATTTAGCATCAGCCGCTGCTTGTGACTTTATTTCTTGGCTTCTGCTTCAGCACCTCCCCAAAGAAAACAATCCCCAACCGCATCCTCTCTCTCAATTAATCTCCTGCACCGCACACCGTTCTCCTCAATTCTGTTTACGCCTCCAAGTACTACGCCTCCAAGTGCTGCGCCGCACTCCAACGTCAGCCGCCTCTTAG